>JAZGTJ010020637.1:0-10293 GCA_036877575.1 Botia almorhae
AGAGGGAGCCCTCACCTGAGTACTGACTGCACTCGGCTTCCTCTGCTTCCCCTCTGACCACTTCCTGTTTGATAGCCTTATAAGCTACACATGTGCATATACTGCTCGCGAAGTATTGCCAGTTTAACCTGCCTTACCAAGCGTTTTCTGATTACCATTCTGACTGCTTACCTGTGCATAACTCTGCCTGTGGATTATCGTTTACGTCTCTTGGATTTGCCCCTTTTGCCAAGGTTGCCTTACTGGACTGATATTCGTGTACGAACTCTCAGCCTGCCCTCTGACTACTCTCTTTTGATCTTCCCTCTGTATGGTGACTGCTTTGGACTGCTTATCTGGTTTGGACCTTACTGCCTGTTTAACGTTTATGCTATTTGTCTGCAACTCTATTAAACATCCGCAAATGGATTCTACTCCTGCTTCGGAGCCTTCATTACAATTGCATTATGTGTCATTATTTTTAATCATCATTAAAATGCAATAATTTACAATGCAAACAATCTTAAGGGTCATGCAATTTAATTGGTTTCTCTTTTGTTTTTGGAGTACAAAGCAACATGTTCTTGACAAGTTTCATAATGTGCTATGCTGAAAGACAGTAAATTATGTTTATTGCTTTCTGCCATAAATAAGGAACCATTATGGATTTAAGAAATTTTCTACAGCACAAAGGCTGACTTTTTCATGGTCTATCACACAAACAGAGAGGCATAATGCAGAAGTGGGATCCAAATTAAAAACAAATGCATATAGAACCCAGTGACCCCATCACCAGTAATAGTACAATGTCTCAGACATCCAAACAACAAAAAAACCATCAAAGCTCTTTTATCTGTGAATGCATCCACACTGTGTAACCTTAATGTACTACAGTCAAAAATTATATCAACCCTGTGGGTTTCCCCCACCCTCTGCCCAGCTGTGGGTGCTTGTTATGTGGGTTTTGTTTCTTGTGTTGCCCTGCTGTCTGTTAGTGTGTCTGACCATTAGGGCTTGGAAAAGCTTTTAGTTTCAACTTCTAGTTAAGTTATAGTCATGTTTTCAGAAAGAACTATGCCATTGACTGGGTTAACATGGTGCATAGGTAAAAAATGGTATACTTTACTCGCTGTAAATTGGGGTAGAGTAAGCAGACCATTTTGAACATCTGTTATGCAAATTTTTGTTCACTATTAACCAAAAAGATTACAAATTACAGATTTAAAGAAAGCACATGCAAAAGACCTGAACCAGATGCAACCTGATTTACAGAATATGGAAGTTTATTGAACAACTCTTATAGTGTAAGTCAATTTTACACAGTGATGGGACCTCCAACAAATCATTCACCCATGTTGGCCTAAGAAGGACAACTGTTAAGGAGGAGGCCATCGCTCTGCCTCCTCCGCGTCACCAGAGGGAGCCCTCGCCAGAGTACTAAAACCAATTCGAACTACAACTCCCATGTGCCCATGTACTTTGTAATGATTACTTCCTGTTTGCCACCTGATCCTCGTTAGCGGGTCTATTTAAAACCCGGACCGTCATTGACTCATTGCGATGTCTTGTATTGTCTTGTATTGCTTTTGCATGCATTTCAGAGCATTTTTCCCCTGTTGTTTACCTGGTTAGGTTTTTAGATTGTTTGCTGCCTACCCTTTTGACTCTGTTTTGGATAACATGTTTGGGTTGTTTGCTGCCTGCCTCGACCTCTGCTTGTAATAACGTTTTTGATTTTGCTATTTCCCCAAATTACTGTTTGCTGGCTTTTTGACTCTTGCTTGTTTGACGACTCTAATAAACGGCTGCACATGGATCCTCATGCCTCCGTGTCTTCGTTACAACAACATAGTGTTGCTTGATTTGTCACATAGTCTCAGAAGTATATGTTTTAGTAGGCAGTATGAATACATTACCCTCTCATAGACTGCTGAGAGAGGTAGAAGACTTTACACACAACAACCGTGATTTCTAATGCTCAAAATGTGTTGTAGTTATCACCAGTCAACCCAATTCATAAACCAACTGCAATCTTAGTGTCCTTAATTAGTTTTATTAACACTAATAGTTTTTTTTACCATGTATTCTGTTTTCCATGTTGTACATGTTTGTTGTACATTTTTCTGTTTTCTGTGCTTTATTTTTTATTATATGTAAAGCTGCTTTTGTTACAGTGGAGGCTCCAGCCTCCTCTCCACCACGCTGCCAGAGGGAGCCATCACCGGAGTATTGACCAGATCCCAGCCAGTACTCTAGCAACCAACCTATTGACTTCAGGTGAAAAAGGTGAGATGCTTCAGAACATTGTAGAGACAAGTTAAGTGGGTGGCCTCCTAAATCAGACTTGCAAGTAGTTTTTAATTATTACCATGGTAACTGTCCAGCTATCACAAGCAGGAACAAGATGCTGCATTTTTAACACTGTTGTTTGTTTAATCAGTTGTAAAGCATGTGTGTCAAACACAACAAGATGTTGAATCAAGAACATGCCAGAGTACTATGGACATTAAAACTATAAAACCTGATATACGTCTGCATTGTGGACCAACCTGCCGCATTACATATCAACTGCAAGGGGACTCTGTTATGTTTCACTTCTATTTCTAAGTAATACACATGCGAAGGAAGTGAGCATTTACCAGTGCTTGCGTCTTTATTTTTGTTCAAGTACACTACACCAATAACTAGAGCGTTTTCTGTACTCATGACGTAACATAGGAAGGTGTATCGGAACATAGAAGGGACAATTTACGTTTTGCAAATACACAACATATTTCCTCCCTTCTAATCTAAACAGTAAAGCAAAATAAACATTACTTCAAAAATAACAGCTTTATCTCAAATGTATATGCAAACATACATTTCCAAAAGATAACAATAAAACAAATAACCTTTTTTTTGTTTACTAACTAGGGAATGAGGGTAGACTACCTCTATTCCCAGACATAACCCTGGGGATTATTCTGCCCCAATACTGTGGTTCTGTCTCTAACTAGAGTGTAAGTCTATTAGGAGGTCGACGTTCTCTCCGAGGATATGGCCGATCTGTCGGTACACTCACAGTCACAGTTTTTTTTACAGGAGTTTGGTTTGACAAGAGCACTGATGCACTTGTACTTGGGATCGTCTCTTTCACTACACTTGGTGAAGTCTCAGACTGTGCATTTTCAGGGTTTGATGCGGAAGAATGCCTAGACAGCTGGTGGTAATCCGGAGCAATATCTAGGTAAGGATCTGTTGCCACTAGTTCTTCAGAGTTGTCACAAGGATTTGCAGCTAGTAACTGGTCTACATGTCTTTTCCAGATAAGATGGCCATCAGCAAGTTTGACTGTGTAAGTCACTGGCCCGGTTTGTGCAATCACCACTGCTGGTAACCATTTGGCACCCTTTCCATAGTTACGAGCTAACACCTTGTCTCCAGGTCTGAAACAGCGATATTTCGCTTTTAGACGTCGTTCTATCTGGGTGTTTCGCTGTTCTTGAACAGTCTGTTTTGCTTTCTGAGGTTTTAACAAATCCAGACAAGTGCGGAGTTGTCTTTTGAACATTGCGGTGGCAGGAGACACTTTGGTGGTGGCATGGGGAGTGTTTCTGTAAGAGAGTAGAAAAGTGTTTAGGCGTTGATTTAGTGATCCTTTACCCTATGTCGTCTTAAGAGCTTGCTTCATTGTCTGGACAAACCACCCAGCAAGACCATTTGTGGACGGATGATAAGGCGCTGATCGAATATGTTGAATTCCATTGGCCTTCATGAAAACCTCAAACTCCTCTGAGACCAGCTGAGGCCCATTGTCACTGACAAGTTGCTGTGGGAGGCCAAAACGACCAAAACTTGAACAAAGCGCTTCCACAGTTTTCTCAGATGAAGTGCTTTTCATTACCTCAACTTCTGGCCATTTGCTGTGGGCATCAAGAAGAACTAAAAACATATGGTCTTCCAATGGCCCTGCAAAATCAACATGGACTCTCACCCACGGTTCCTCAGGCCATTGCCAGGGATGTAACGGGGCTGGTTGAGGAGTATTTCTCAGCTTTCGACATGCACTGCACAATTTGGCTTTGTCCTCAATTTCAGAGTCCACACCTGGCCACCAAAGGTAGCTACGGGCGATTTCCTTTATCCGAACTACTCCACAGTGTCCAGAGTGGAGCTCCTCCAGCACTCGTTGTCTCAGTGGTGGTGGAATAATGACCCTTGAGCCCCACAGTAGACAACCAGATTGAACTGTTAGCTCATTCCTCCTGCTCACATAAGGCCTTAGGAAGGGTGACATTTCTTCCACTTCCCCTCTGAACACGAGATCCAAAACTTTGGACATCACTGGGTCAGTACGTGTGTATGCTACGGGTCTGGCTTTCAAACACTTTGGTTGACAACCTGGCTTCACCGTCAATTTCACTACAATGTCCTTCATACTTCCGAGTCCATCACTGAACACATCCGAGTACTTGTTTAGTATTCCTTGTAGTTTTGCATTTCCGCAAACCAGATGGACCTCTTGCCAATTCAGCTTAATCTTTTCCAGCCAAGTCCTTCCAAGCAAGGCTGGGTGATTGCCCTCAATAACATACAGTGGTAGTTTCCTTTTTGGCATATTTAGTTCAACTGTCACCTCAATTACCCCTTTCACAGGATCAGAATACACCTTGTGCACTTGAGCAGATGCACTTAGTTGTTGTGTCTCTTTTGCCGCCATTTCCATCGACATGCTGATCTCCATAGCCTTCTGTAATGTTCAGTTACTTTCAGTTAATAGTCGCTTTTGTATAGCCTCACTTCGGAGACCACAGACAAGCCTGTCACGTATAGTGTCACTCAGTGACTGGCCAAACTCACAATGTTTGGATAATCGTTTTAACACTGCCACAAATTGAGAAATAGATTCGCCCTCTTGCTGATTTCTTTTGTGAAATCGGAATCTCTCAGTGATAATCAGCGGTTTAGGTGAATAGTGCTCTTTGAGTAAGCTCACTATTTCCTGATAGGACTTGTCACCTGGTTTATCTGGCTGTGTTAAACTCCGAAGTAGATTAAACGTCTTCACACCCATGACATTTAGAAAGGTTGGCACCATAGCTTCATCTTTAATTTCCTTTGCTAGCACAAAGTAGTCAAAACTTTCAGTATAGGCACTCCACTGTTCAATTGATTCGTCAAATAATCCAATATTACTGATTAATCCAGCCATTTTGTTTTACTCACTCCTCTCTTTATGTTACTTTGTTCGTCAGCTCTTGTGATTCCTCTCCCCTCTTAATCCGCCGCTGCTTCTTCTCCGTCTTTCACTTTATTTCCTTTCAGCGAAGACAACTCGTTCAGCTCCGACCGTCGTGGCTCTCTGTATGGGGTCGCCGTGCTATCACGCTGCTTCTCTTTTGTGTAGTGTGGTCGAGACGAGGAATTCGCGCGAACATCTATATTGCCAAACACTGACTCTGTCTGACACAGATCTCTATGAAAACAATAACCTCGCATGGTACTAAACATCCTCGTCGCCAGTAATGTTATGTTTCACTTCTATTTCTAAGTAATACACATGCGAAGGAAGTGAGCATTTACCAGTGCTTGCCGTCTTTATTTTTGTTCAAGTACACTACACCAATAACTACTGTGTTTTCCGTACTCATGACGTAACATAGGAAGGTGTATCGAAACATAGAAGGGACAATTTACGTTTCTCAAATACACAACAGACACCCATTGCTAGAGCCCTAGAGAATGCCACTCTTCTTGGGTGCTGACCAAGATGTGCTGACCAAGATGTGCAAGATCAACAATAGACAAAACCTTTGTTGAAGGACCTTGGCAAGGACTTACGGGAGGGATCGGTTGAAATGCGTAAAGATGCAGTCTGGGCCATGTATGGGCCATAACATCCAGACCCAGGAGTCAGATAAAAGTAGAGGGGACATTGTGTCATTTTCTGAGACACAAAAAAGTCACCTATGCTTTATAAAACCTTTCCTAAATTTGTGTGGAATTTCCACTCCTTGTGTGTTACAGCCCGTCTGGACAGTAAGTCTGCTTGTCCACGCGCACCAGGACATGGTAGCCCCTTAACTGCTGGAGGAAGTACTTCAGGGCCAGAAATACAGCCATCAAATTGAGGTGTCAAGATGATGGCCTCTCCAGATCCCTTAGGCTGGATAGCCATCTAAGACCACACCCCAGCCTGTACAGGAAGCATCTTGCAATGACAGCACACACCTATAGTGGGACCCAAGGTGAAAAAACAGGCTCTGAACCACATAGAAAGTGTTCGAAGGCAGCCACACTTCACACTTATCTGCCTCTGGGGATTGGCCCTCAAATGAATCCCCTGGCTCTGACCCACAACTGAAACAATCTCATATGCAGGAGGCCCAAAGGGATTGGAACATTTCCTGACCTAGCTTGATTTTCTTCAAGGCATTTTAAATGGACTTGACACATGCTGGGCCACATAATGACCAAATCCCATACGACTCCTAGATACGTTGTCCTCTGGGCAGGAGAGTTTTTTGTGGCATTGAGTCTCAACCCCAGAGATTCAAGATAAGCAAGGATGATATCCCAATATCGAAGCACAAGCTCCTGAGACTGGGACAGAGTCAACCTGTCATCTATGTAGTTTAGAATGCGGATGCCCTGAATTCGCAAAGATACCAGCGAATCCAGGGCATCCGCAAATGCATCCATGCATTTTGTGTATGTGTGGGATGACAAGGCTAGGCTGAATGAAAGGACCTGATACTGGTAAGCTTTGCCCTTGAAAAAGAACCTCAGGAACTTCCAATGTTGTGGCAGAATTTCTCTATGAAAATATGTATCCTTGAAATCAGTTGTTACTAACCAATTATTGCATTGGACACAATCATTTTAATCATCAGCAACTTTTTTGTTCAATGTTCAATGATTCAGACCGCAAAGATCTAAACTGTATTCTGTAACCCTTCTCTACTCTTTAGAGATGGAGAAATATTTCTGAAATATTCGGCAGCAGTTTTTTTAGGACCCTAGGCCCACCCTCCTTTTAGGCTGTTGAGGGGGAGCACAATTCCTCTGGGGCATCATTGTATAATCACTTGCCCCTGCACCCACTGTAGTCTAATACATTAATGTAGAGGGCACAAAGACATGTGATGAATAAGGTTTCCCCCATGAACAAGACAACTCGTCATGGAGGACCTCAAAAAATGAGGCCTGACACTGCTAGGGACGCTGCTTAGCCAGATCAACCTGTGAGCCCCACAATCTTAATGTGGGGCTCTGCCCTTGAAAGAAAGCAAGGCAGGCATGGAGCACTTTATGAAGTGCTTACAGTGTATGCACTCGCTGGATTTAAGAGCGAGGACAACATATTCCTTCCCCAATACTCAAAACAAAACTCATGAGAGTCATTCAGAGAGGGAATTAGAGCAGGTAGGAACACATATCCTATTTGCAGGCATTGTTAATATCCTTTTACTTTCATTCTTTTCTGTAACAGACAGCCTGTAGAGATGACAGCGCACACATAATGCAGTCTCTGAAGACAAAGAAACGTAAAGACGTGTTTTGTTTCACATCAATTTATAGCTTCCACGGACCCATTTTATAAAACGGTACTGCTGGAGGTTATTTAAGCCGAGTTTTCGCTTCACAGCTTCACAACTGGTCGAACAAAGAACGTTCTCATTAGTGTTATGAAATGCAGCAAGTGTAGTTTTTGATAGGGAACGCAAGTTAACATGTTTACAAAGCAATTTAATCAGAACATAAGGACAAGAAGCATTGACAAAACAACGTTATGTTATTGTAATAATCAAAAAGTCATCAGGCAGTCTCTGATGAAAAAATATATATTTTCTACTATGGTAACCATAGTCTAGCCATTACGTCTGTAATAAAAACAAATTTAAATTAAAAATTTAAATTAAAAAAAAAATTTGGTTACAAAACTTTAACTATATGAAAAGCATGGTTAAGTAAATACAGGTCACAGGTTAACACATACTAATTTCCTTGATTCAGCCAACCACATAATAGCACATAATGATTTTTTTATTGGCATTTCAACAATAACAAAATAGGCAAACAATAATTTAATGTCATCGTCTTTAGAGAAGCAGAGAGAGAAAGAACATATGTACACTGTAGGATATAAAACAATATTATACTGGATAAATCAAATAATCTTTCATCTTTATGACTCAAGGCCTCAATATTAAAATTAACTTTGAAAGGCTCTCAAATTTCGAGACGCTGACGCAGCAGGATCCATATGCAGCTCTTTAATAAATATTACAATCAGTAAACAGGCAACGGTCAAAAAACGGCAAACAGAGCAATGTAGGAAAGACAGGAACATAACGTAAACACAGGCATGGGTCGAGGCAGGCAGCAAACAATCAACAACAATGTCCGAATCAAAAACAAGAAGCAGGCAGCAAAGGGTCAAAAATGATAAACATTACAAAGGGCAATGGGAAAGCAGCCCGGAGAAATGCTCTGAAATGCAGCACATGACAAACAAGACATTGCACTGACTAAAGCATGATCCTGGGCTTTATAGGACAGTTAATTGGACACAGGTGGCAAACAGGAAGCAATATTTAACTTTTCTGTTCTGTCTTCATCTTTTTAAATTGTAATCCCTAAGCATTTCACCTCCTTTTTGATTGAAATATTATATAATGAGGCTAAATAAAAGTCATGAATAGCCATTACTTCACATTTTTAAGTATTTAATTTTACACCTGATGGTGATAAAATGGCAAAGCATTCTACAGCAAGTGCTAAAGGGATTTGCAAATTATTTAAAAAAAAAGAGTTGTATCATCAGACTGATGATAAACTTTTGTTTTATAAAGTTAATACCAGCAATATTATCATTATTTAGGATGGCTAATTACATTTTGACAACATTTATAAATTTAGGTCCAAAACCGAAAATAAAGTGAAACAGAAAAGGATGTTCAATCATATCATATCAAGGCTTAAAAAACAAACAAAAATAATACAAAATAGTCATCTTTTTTATTAGAATTTTTATTTTATAAAACACTACAAGATTGTATTAAAAATAATGATCTAATGGTCTTTTTATTTTGATACCAAAACCTGGAAAAAACAAGAGAATTTCAATTAACCTATGGACGATTACACTTCCTGATACTGATTACAAATATAATTATTTACTGGAGCAATTGCTCCTAGATTAAAGGTGGGACTTTCTTAAATAATTAGGGAGATTCAATCTGGGTTTTTAAGGGTAGGTTCTTTATAAACAATATTTGTACCATGAACTACAGAACATGCAAAAGCAACATACATACATACATAAAATATATACAGTAAAATATTGGACGTTTACAATTTACAAAACCCTAGGCTAAGTTCGACGTCAGCAGTCTCCCAGCAAGCAACCCAACAGGGCGACAGTGGCACGGAATCAAAACTACAATGATGTATAGATGGAGAAAATAAACCTTGGGAGAAGCCAGGGTCGACCAGGAGGGCCAGTTCTCCTCTGGCACATTAAAGCTGCAATTTGTAACTGTTTTAGATACGAACAGAGTTAATTTTGTTGAGTTACAGTTAATTATTGATGGAAAACTGATGGTTCCAATTATATTTGATAATATGTCGGGCACTGAGAAATCGTGCCAACAAAAAGCGGTGAGGCATAAAGTTACTAATTGCAGCCAAAACATCACACTGTTGTGACTAAGCAGGGAACAAAATAAGGCTAAACATTGTCATTGTAATGCCAAGCCAGCAGAGGGAGCCCTCACCCGAATACTGACTGCCTTCACTTCCTCTGCTGCTTCTACACCCACTTCCTGTTTGGAACTATTTAAGCTATGACCATGTGCTTGCTTCCTTGCGAAGTATTGCCAGTTTACCTGCCTTACCAAGCATTATTCCTCTGATTATTCTGCCTGACCATTGTGTATGATTCTCTGTTTTCCTGATTTACGAGTTCTCAGATTACCCTTTTGGATTGTTTGTTTGAGTGGACTGATATTACGGTTTGGACCCTAAACCTGCCTCATTACCATTGTCTGTTGGATTACCCCTTGGATTATAGACAGATCGGACTGCTTTGCTGTTGCTGACCCATTGCCTGTTTTAACGTATTTGTGTACTGCTGCTAACCCCAATAAACAACTGCATATGGATTCTAATTCTGCCTCAGCGTCCACGTTACAGAATACTTCGCCTCCCCTGAATCCAGCGGAAGTTTCCAATTTGCAGGTGGCATTCGCTTATCAAAGCGAACTGTTAAAGAGCTACCAGGAGCAACTTGCTAAACTGCAATTAGTCAACGAGCATTTGACACACTACATT
>JAZGTJ010020638.1:0-10293 GCA_036877575.1 Botia almorhae
CATCACAGACTGTGGGCGGTAATGAGCAGCTTTATAAAGGTGTTCGTGTGTTCTAGCTTTAATAAGACTCGGACGATACAGACACCTGCACTCTCTCACCAAATCCTTTGTGGTAAGTGATGCAGCAATGGTTGTCATGGTTACGACCAGCCTATCTTTAGCCAGATAACGTTTAAAAACGACGACTTCCAACACGCTGCATGACTGCATGCACAGCAGCAACTTCTGCAGAAGAATAATAATAAATATTTGCAATTTTGACACTTTTGAAATTGACCGCTTGCAACAATTTTCTAATGAATAAACATGCAATGTTAATTGTAAAATATGAACATTTATTCAAATGACAACTGAAAAATAATGAATAAGAAGCAATAGGAGAAAAAGTGGCTTTATGGGTGAGTGCCACACATGTAGTTTGTTTACAAAATTAAGATTATAATTTGTTTCAAAAAGACACATGCAGAAAGCCAATTGATCTAAAACCTTTATTTATTCTTATTTTTTAACCTTTACTCGCCTTCTATTGTTATATTGTTTTGGTCTGCTGTTCGTGTTTAATTGTGTTTTTGACACCAACAAGAGCAGCACTCCTAATTTCATTGTATGCAGAGCTGTAGAATGACAACAAAGGTTTTTAGTTCTATTCTATTGTGTTGACTATATAGTGGTTGACTATATGTAGTATACTACATGACTATATAGTGTTTACACACAATCACACAGAACAATATCAGAGGCATCTTGTTTGTGTACATAATACAACATGACAACAGTACAGAAATCAAGGTTTAGAGGAGAAATGACATACATGTGTGTTGCTGTGTGATTTCCAGCTAGTGTTAATAATTGATCTCTGGGTTTGTTTTAGAAGGTAATTCAGCTGTGCTGCATCACAAAGATTCTCATTTAACTTTTTTCTTTTTAATCAAAGTGCTGGATAATAATTGAAAGGGTTGTGAATATATAAATACTTAATATCCTTCTTCCCGAATCTGTAGTGCAAACGGAGGCATTAGCACCCAAAAAACTGCGGTATTAATTTTTCAGTTAGTTAAATAATTAAGATGAGGCTGTTTGGGGCAGTGCAACTCTGACAAACTCATTTAAAATGAACTACAGGCTCTTGAAATGAAAACATCAGATATTTATCTCTGCTTTACTCCTCAGTAACACACAAGGCCCCTCTCATCTACAGAGCTGGTTTCCTCACAAGACGTTGTGTTGCGATATCCGATTCATCTTGTTATTTTTATATTCATGTATTTGCCACTGACCAGAAACTAGTTAACCAACACAAACTTCCAACTGAATTTTGGTTATTTACTTTTACAAACTGTTAACTTCAGTCATGTATTATTAAAGGAACAGTGTGGCACTTTTAATATAGAGGAGAACAAGATTTCTGCACCACCAAACAGAACTGCAAAATGATGACTGCTTCCTCAAGACACTAAGACAGGCCTTCAGCCCAAACTCACTCGTCATTGGTTTAGCTGTTGTGTTGGCTAGCTGAGCTACTCAGTGTTTTGATTGCAGTACCCTTTCAAGGGAATCAAATCAACAAACACAGGCTTATGTAGTTTGCTCTGTATATTAATCTGGAATAGAAGGAAGTATTTTAAAGCAAAACAGTCTCCTTATGTTACCCTGATTCACAACCGTAAGTTTATAATAATGATTTATAATAATGATTTATAATGGAACATGTCAGGTTGGCTTCTTTTTACTGCAACATACGTAATGAAAAGTATGTAAAGTGACCTGTATTTTTATGTTTTAAACAGAGATGGCGGTAGAGAGGCAAAAGTTAACGTTACAAAAATTACACAGTCTAAACATGGACATTATTAACACAGAGATGCCAGTGTATTACTGAACACAGATCTACTAGTGTCATGGTTAAAACAAAAACATATATAACCAATTTAACAATGGTAACCACAAATGAACCAAATTAGCCATGTGGCTGTGGTCAGTAACGGGCCTGCTGTTCAGTATGAGACTAAAAACGGGACGTGAGACCTCGTGTTTTTTTCTCTCTCTCTTTGCGTCTGTCTGTCAGGTCTCCCCCCTGCAGGCTCTCGCGTTTGATGGCCTTTATGAAAATATCATAAATTCAATCAGGGCCTGCAAATTTCATGAGCCGTCCATCTTCCTTCTGAATTTCTTAAAGGGGTGTCAAAACAATCTGCCGCGTGACGTCTGACAGTCCGTGCGGCGAGGGGAGAAGCGTCTGGAAACCTCTCTCTCCCCCCCCCGCCCTCCCACCCACCAACATAATCTGAATTTCATATCATGGAAATATTGCGACGCAGGCAGATGATATGGTGATGTGTATAACCTTGTTTTGTCTATATGCAGAGCCGGAACCGTGCTGCTCTCCCTGCTGCTTTCAATAGCACATGTGACACGCAGCATTAATATGCATTTGTGACATCTCTATAATTTCCTAATTAAAAAATAGTCTCATGTTGATTTGTGTTATACGTTTAAAGACACAGCCAGACGAAACAGTCATTATTTTTGCAACTTTGTTAAACCTTATACTTTTATATTATTCTTTGAATGTGTGTTTTTTTTAAATGTTACAGGATAAAAAAAATGTTTGAATAACGTTTAAATAACTTAAGCTGAACACCTTGTTACCAAGCAATAATGTGATAATACTAAAAAAAGTTTAATACTAAGACTAAACACTGTTCAAAATAACATTTTTAACGTTTTTGTTACTTAAAGAAAACATTATGGAGACGTTCTTACAACCTGATATTGTTAGTGGGGTTCACCTTTAATGAGTCCATCATGGTATATTTTGATGGTGCTATGGTCATTTTTGTGAGGGCTGCTGGGGTTTCAGTTCTCTTGTAAGATGTGCATTAACATGTCTCCTGGGGGGTGGGGGTATGGGGGGGTACTTTGGAAAGCTCCTCTGCGATCAAATATTTTATTCAGCTCTGCCAAATGAACCCATTAATAATTTAGATTAATGCAAATACCCACAAAAATGAAGAATAATTGCCTAAAATCAAAATTCAATTAATGTTTAACACAGACGAATCGTCTCCGTACAATACAGAAGGGAAATGTAGAATCCTTCTGAGGACCATCTCAATAAACCTGCACTGATGGAACAACATCTCACCTGGGACACAAAACTTTACAGAAGTGATGTATGGTTCCATGAACCATCGGCACCGCCTCACGAAAACCCAATATTACAAGTTTAGGTCTGATAACAGAAGAGAGGGTCTGAAACCTGCCGTTTCAGATGCTGAAGTGCTTCTGAACTGGTTTTTATACTGGACGCGATAACAACCCAACCCGGTACTACAATTATTTACAGAACATCATTTAATACAATACAACTCATACAAAACATTGTGCTTGGCCAAAACAACATGTTTATCCTTTATTGAACTGATGCTGTATTTATTGTAGTCTAAATACGCACAGTTGTCTGGTCATGTAATTTTATTTTCAGAATTTGGCACATTGTTTTTCGTATCAGAACCACTGGTGCTCTCTAGTACAACCACTGTGTCCTCCCAGCTGTCAGAGAACATTCTCAGAACGTTCCTAGAACTTTCAAAATAACAATTTTAACTTTTTTGACTACTTTATGGAAACAAATGGGAATACCAAATTATTTCACTCGCACTGCTTTGCGTTTGCTTTTAGCGTTATGCAGAATAAAGTCACAGAGTTTGGAACAACACGAGGGTGAGTAAACTAAAACTAGTTCTTTCATTTACACAGGAGACATGCAACAAAATCTATTTTCTCCACAACATACAAATTTATACCAAAAGAATGACGTCATTCGTCATCCAGACACTTTAAATGGCGTGTGTTACTAGTAACATCTGTCGTGAAATGTTTCGGAGGAAAATAAACGGTCGTTTTACGTAAAATTCATTTGGGTGTGAACATTACCACACAAAGCCAAATTAAGACAACTCCACATTGCTGCTAAAATACTGGAATATATAAACAAACTATTGATTTAATGTCCATTGTCTTTCTGGGTTCTTTATAATCGTAGCTCTTTTGGCTCAAACACAAATGCCGAATTTCTGCAATTTTACCCGAGGGACGATCAGCGGCCGAGCAAGCAGCAATCTGGAGTCCATTTCCATGCTATATTTCCTTTCAGATTTTGGGCTGGAGGAGAACGCATTGACACTCAGCCATCTGTTGTTGTGTTAAAAACAAACCCGTGGTCCTTTTCCCTCATGTCTGCCATGGGTGATGGTGTTGGGGGATGAGGAAAGGAGAGATGTGGCAGCCATTTTCTTTAGCGTCTATGTCATCCAACGAAGAGTACAATGACACACAACAACACAAAGCAGGCTTATACATTTTCTGGCACCTGCCAGTGCAAAACATAATGCTAGGGTGTTATGGGCGGTTGCCAGGGTGTTGCTATGGAGTTGCTAAGGGTTTGCTTAAGTCTTAAGTCTAGGGACTATGGCAGAAGGCTTTGCTCAGCTCGTTCAAAGTGCTATGCTTTCATAAGTTTAGTGTGAGGATAAATCGCGCCCCTAGTGGTACAGAGACGGTACAGGTCATGCTGTCAGAAAGGTGCACTGACGCACATACAGTCCCAAAACGTCTATTGATGCTTTGTTGTTACTATTTTCCATATTTAAAAATAATCAGTAACAAAAACTGTAACGACATCAAAACTATGAATTATCAAATGTAATGATAATGATTAATAATTTATAATTTGAGCTGTTGGGTCCGATTTCCCGGCAAATGTCAGTTTGGCTTTAACAAACGTAATGAAAGCGCGTAAAATGACCTGCAATTGTATGTTTTAAACAGAGATGGCAATAGAGAGACAAAAGTTATGGGTTGTAGCTTTAAGACCATGAGATTTCAGTCAGGTTTGTCCAGACTCTTGGCTAGTGCTGTATTCTGCATCATAAAGTCTATTAACTCCACTGCTGTGAGTTTTTCATTTACCACTAAAGATAATGGCCTCTTTTAACACAAACAAATAAAACACAGCAGATCTCTGGTTGCACTTTGCACGTCTATCAAGCGATTGCTTCAACGAGCCTTTATAATGTGGGCATGCAGGTGGATTTAATGTTATTGGGAATGTTAAAGCTGTTCCAGATTCTGTTTGCTTGGAACAGAGTTTACAAACAGACAAACACCAGACAGATTCAGTCAAGGTTCACAGCGCTGGCCAAACTCACATGAGACGCGTCATAACACAGGTCACGGCTGTACATCAGGTGACGTTTGAATGATGCGCTCTTAACATGCACAGACTCACAAGCAAACAGAAACACAGGTCTGAATTCTGAGGCCTCAGGCTGTACCATACACACCCACGCCAAAAAGAATCAACCCAGCAGACAATTTTAGGTTATAAGAACGTTTCTGTAACGTTTCCATTAAATAACATTAAAAACAATTATTTCGAAAGTTCTAGGAATGTTCAAAGCGTCAATTTTTTTAGACATTGTATTAATGTTACTGCTTGGTTATAAGAACGTTATTCACACATTTTCTTTAATTCTGTAACATTTTTAAAATGTTCCACTAACAACATATGAATAACGCTTTTGATATATGATATATAACATTAAAAATGTTCTACTAACATTACTGCAAGAACTTTTCGAGAACTTTAAGAGAGCTTTTAGTGAACGTTAGCCAACGTTCTGAGACTGTTCCCTGTTAGCTGGGAAAGCTCACACACAAGTGTCATAGAGGGACATTAAAGGACTCGTTCTCTGTCTGAGCCCAAATTCCTCACAGCATCTCTCGGCCACTTTCTTTTGTTCTCTTGGTTCTTTGTGCGGCGCTGACGTTCATCAGAATGGAAAACAGTGGGTGTCTATGGGGTGAGTGTTCTCCACCCGCGGTCACCCACAACACTGTGACCCCTGATCTTCAGTCCAGTCCTTCACCACAGAGAGGAAATTACATCCACCTGAGAAAACGTCCTTGAACATCCTCCAGTCAAGAGTAACTGCTACACGGCCAGCCGTGACTTAAATCTGAAGACACCAGCCTAGCTAACAGGAAACGTTCTTAGAACGCTGGCTAACGTTCTCTAAAAGGCATTTGTAACATTTGAAGAACGCTTTTAACATGAACAAAAACGCTATTGTCAAGTTGTTTGTGGAACGTTTTAAAAATGTTACAGAATTAAAAAAACATTCGACTAACGTTCTTAAAACCAAGCAATTAGCGTTAGTACAATGTCTGAAAAACTGGATGTTTGAACGTTTCTTTGAATGTTTGAACTTTCAAAATAACATTTGCAACGTTTTGTAACTTAATGGAAACACAAGGAAACGTTCTTACAACCTACAATTGTTAGCTGGGAGGCCACTGTGTCAGACCAGCATGTTGATGTATGCAAATGTTATATGTGCATGCAATACCTTGATGAGGTAGCCTACCACATTTGACAAAAATGCAAGGTGTAACCCGGACATAAACTGAAAGCAATTCTGGGCTTTTTCTTTAGGTATTAATCAAAAGGACTGTCGAAACATTTTTAGAGACAGTTCCTAATCACACCACACGGCGGCGCTGTTGACCTCTCTATCGAATATTTATAAACAGAGATCCACTGTTTTGTGTGACACGTAAATCAGAAGCTCTGAAATGAACTAACTAATATTTATCAAATATACAACCTTTTAACATAGTTATCATATGATATTTATATAAAGTGAGAGATTATTAGAGATTATGGCAAAAGAAAACATATTTTACCTTAGAAGCGGTTAGTCTTCAGAAATAATCCTTCATTCAAACCTAGAAACAAAATAACCTCAGACATTTACTTTGAAGTTTCCTGTCTGTGTTTTCATTACGCTACAACTCACCGAGTGCAGTTTTTCCATACAGTGCAGAAGAAAACAATACAAGACAAATAACCAGATGTGCTTGCTGTACACAAGTGAAACAGAGACGTCTGACAGAAGCATCTGGTTTATTCCTCAGGGAAGATCAGCAGACTCCAGAGACTGAACATCTCAGAGCGGAGCCTTCACTGTAAGCAAATCACAATCAACACACACACATTACTGCTGGATGAACAGTGAATAACTCTGTTCTTCTTCTACCGCCTCGCTGATGACAGCAGAATGACCAACCCTGTGAAGACAACAATGTAGAGCACACATGAGAACTCCCATAATGCACTTCAGGATGTGCTGAGCTGTAATCCACATAAAGCGTGACAGCTGTGAAGAAACCTGAAGTTTTTATTTGTTTGACATTTTCTGGTCACTGCACCCTTTTTGTATGGTGTAAAAACAGTCATTTTTAAGTCCTTTGTCATATTGTGTTATTTCATTGTTTAATGACTTAATTATTATTCTGAAATGTAGAAAACAGTAATAAGAATAATGAGTAAACGTGTCAAACAACATTTATTTATTATCGTGTTGATAATGGAATTATTCCAACGTTTTTTTGTAAGCCAGCTGCACAGGTCATCATGTTACCTGAAACATACATAAATTAAACTGTCATGTGATCCTTTGTGAATTTTATTCCACGAAGTTTCACTTCGTTTCATTTGAACATTGTTCTTAAATTGTAATTTCAACCAGATGGCAGTAAGATGAAACCAGATGAAATGAATTGTATCATGTCTATACAGTTCTGTTTGCAAGCGACTATTGTGTGTGACAGGGGAATTCTGGGTAATGCAGTCTTTCTGAACACAGCAAGCTCTCTGTAGATCGCTTAGTTGGGTTACTGGGATGTCGTGATACTGCTGTTGCCATGGCGGCAAGACACCTTGGTGACCTGGATGTTGATTGTTTATAAAGAACGGCTGCCCAGGGGCATCAGGAGGAAGATGATGTTGCCTGTTCTGGGATAGATCTGACAACACAATATTAGTGTTTTGTACAAAAGAGGAGCAATTATTATGGGATGTGACAGAAACGGTCTGTTGTATTTTCTGAAACAGAACGACAGGAGTTGTGATTCAGTGACTGTTGGAAAGCCTGAATAGTAGAATGACACATTAAACGGTCCTGTGGGTCTGTCATTTCCACCTCGTCTGGCATGTTTTCTCCAGATAATCCACAAGTAACTGTTTCTTAGTCAGATTCGTTTGCTTTTGTGATCCAGAGAATGAGTTTTGGCATTGTATTCTCTTGTTGCTAGGCAACACACAGTTGTGTTGCTGCCCAATGGTGTAACTCTTGTGGCCGTTTATGTCCACACCCCCAGGCTCTGATTGGCTACTGTTGCTGGATTCCCTCAACAGAGCATCTTCTACATAAGAGAAAACATCGTTAGCCAGAATGTCTCTTTCCTCTCACTTCCTGTAGCTGCAGAGGAACTCGGTCCACTTCTTTCAGCTCGTCCAGCGGTCCAGCTGCAGCTTTGTAAGAACTCCATCCACATCTCAATTACCCAGAATTCTTTCCAGAGTCTCCGGGGAGCTCAGAGAGTCCTGCTGGATGCTCTCGCTCAGGACCCCAGCTAACAGGGAACACTTTCAGAACATTGCCTAACGTTCTCTCAAAGTTCTCTCAAAGTCATCTAAAGCATTCTTGTAGTAACATGTTAACATTATATCTCATATATATTAAAAACGTTATTCTTACAGTGCTAGTGGAACGTTTTAAAATCCTGAATTTAAAAAATGTTTAAATACTGTCAGACACGTCAGACTGAGAGGAGAACATTCATACAGAGGTGATACATTGGGATTTTGTTGTACTAATACATCCAAAACAATCCTTTTCAACATTCTGCTCACCTGATGGAAACCCAAATAGTCCTGAATGGGGGGGAGACGTAGAAGATTAAGCCGTCTGTAGACACAGCCATGACAAAGCCTCTTAAAGCCTACAGAGATACAGAGACCCACTGTTAGAAATCCATAGCAGTCACCATTGGAAGACATTGTAAAGCCCCAGCTAACTATTTTGGGTTGTACGAACGTTCGTTTCCCTAGTGTTTTCATTAAGTAACAAAAAATGTTAGCCAATGTTCTGAGAACAAAAGTCAATTTATAATTTGCCTTTCAGCACAACACATTATTTTCATTTGTATTGTGAACTGACCTGAAGCAGCACGTCCCCTTTAGAGAATTGCACACCATGTAGTGAAGTTACCATTAATGGCTCCCAAGTTCCCCCTCAATGTCACTGAAACAGATAAACCAACAGTAAGCTCAACTTACAATCAAAGGTCGCTCGCAAGCCATTTTACTGCTGTAATTTTGTGTGTTTACAAGTAAAACAAGGTGTTTAACATAAACCACGTTGAAACTGATTGGTGAACAGCAGGTGTTTAAATATCAGAATACAGTCAAAGCTGACAAAGTTCGCAAAGGATTGTGGGTAGAAACTCCACCAGCACGTTTTACATTTAGCAGACACATTTATCCAAAGTGACTTACGGTACATTTAAGTTATACATTTGATCAGTACATGTGCTCCCTAGTAATCGAACCCACAACCTTCAACACATTGCTCCACCAACTGAGCTACAGGAACATGTTTGAGAAGATAAAAAATAAGCAAGAAAATAGAATCACTTTCTATTTTGTTTTAAACATTCCAAGAACTTTTAAAATAACATGTCTAATGTTTTTGTTACTTAATGGACACGTTGGGGAAATGTTCTTGCAGCCTAATATTGTTATCTGGCTGTTTGTACTGACTATAAAGAGTCACCATGTGATATTTGTAATTGTTTTGGTCCCTCTTCACAAAAAAGAAGATGATGGCTGGTCAAATAGTTTGGGTTTGTTGCACTGTCGAAACTCTCAGGCCAAAAATAATGAGTGAACTTCACACCTCGTGCTCATGCAAATGAATGAGTTGACCGTATCTTAATGCTTGTGCTAAAAATGTCACTGCGGTTCATTGTGACGCATCACCTTCATCAAATGTATCAAGGAAGTTTGGTTGGTCGAGCAGCCGCTCAACAGAGCAACTGCGTCTCCACACTGAGTAACACAGAGTTTGACTGCACCAGTGTAGTTTAAGACCAGAAATGTCTGAGATTTATAGTAACGTGATCATGACTGAGTGTGAGGGAATGAATGAGAGGCTGGAGATGATGGTGGATATTTATGAAAGTGCAGATTCTGTGAGAGATCGTGACTTCAGAACAGATACAAACACACAACAACCTCTGCAGAGTTCAGGTAATGACATTCATTCATTAATAATAACATTACATTTACATTTACATTTACATTTAGGCATTTGGCAGACGCTTTTATCCAAAGCGACTTACATTGCATTATGCTATACATTGATCACTATACATTGAATATGTGCA
>JAZGTJ010020639.1:0-10292 GCA_036877575.1 Botia almorhae
GATTTCCCGAACGGAGGGCGAGATTGTGCCTTGTAGCCGTCTCTTACTGTGGTGTAGCAGTGGACCAGTGTCCTTTCACCCCTGGTGGGGCAGCTGATGTGCTGATAAAAGTTCGGCGCTGCGCGTTTGAGGTTGGCACTATTAAAGTCCCCCGCCACAATAAGCACAGCGTCCCGGTGCTGAGTTTGGTGCTGTATGAGTGCTTCATGCAGCTCGCATAAAGCAATGTCCGTGTCTGCCTGAGGTAGAATATAAACGGCGCTGACTATGACCGACGTAAACTCAGTCAGCAGTTCCAGGTTAGTTGTGCATGTGCGTGTGAGAGCACCAGCTGCTGTTCACCATTAAACACACACCGCCTCCTCTTGATTTCCCCGAGTCCAGTGTTCTGTCCATGTGGTGAACCGAGAAGGACTCGGCCGGCTGGGTTTAGCCATGTCTCGGTGAAGCAAAGGAGATTGCAGTCCCGAATGTCTCTCTGGAATTTTACCCTGGCGCTGAGCTTGTTCTCCAGTGACTGGACGTTGGCGAGCAGGATGCTAGGCAGAGGTGTGCGGTGTGCACAGGCTCTCAGCCTGTTCCTGGCCCCGGCTCGTTTCCCTCAGGGGCGCTGCTTCAGGTCATGTCCTTTGTTCTCCCTCAGGATCTCACTCGGCCAGCTGGGATCCGGGGTCAAAAACTTTGAACTGTGAGTACATTGTACACCAATAGAAATAAGAGTATCTCTGTTGTAACAAATGTGCTCCGTGTTGAGGAGTTTGCCGGTATGTCTGTATCTAAACTTAGTTTGAAAGACAAAAACAAACAAAAAAGTGGTAAGTAGTGGATAGTAGTAATACCGGGATGACCAGCTTCGTGGATAGGAGCTTCGTGAGCCAGGGTTTACAGGCGCTTCCTTACAGCTTCCGGGACAAAAATAAGGTTGGGTGGGCAATCTTAGGGTGGAGGTTCAAGTAATTGATCTCGGTTTGGATATCCCATTGAACCGGGGCTACCAGAAGTTTTTCAGGGATAATACAGTCAGAGGAAGTGGGTGGGAGAGGTTTTTCTGATTGGTGGGATAACGCACCTGCTCTGGTATTCTTTGACCCAGGGCGATATGTAACCGAAAAATTTTAAATCTGGTAAAAACCAAGGCCCAACTTGCCTGTCTGGGGTTTAACCTTTTGACCAAACGTAGGTATTCCAGGTTTGCTGGAATATCCAACAATTCCTGAATATTGTTTTGTTAAAGAAATAAGGGGTACCGCTACGGTACTGTAACCCTGAATAAATCTACAATACAAGTTTGCGAAGCCAAGAAAACATTGTAGTTCTTTTACTCTTTTAGGTCGAGGTAAAAACTGTAAAAACCCTGCTGAGGTGGGAGAATTGTAAGGTTGAATAAACCCCTTATTTAATTCTTCCTCAATGTATGACTTCATAGTGTCGGATTCGGGTTGCATTTGGATTGAATTCAATTAATTCGTTAAGATTTCTCCCCTCATGACGACATGCTAATTCAGCCAGTAATTCAACAGAAAGTCCTTTGCGGAATAATAGTTTTAATGTGTCCTCCATGCTCTCCGTCTAAGCAGTGAGGGTACGGAACTAAAGGCCGTATTCGGAGTCTTCTCAAAATTGATTTAGGAATTCATTGAAAATATGAGAAATACGGAGCCCTCAAATCTCCACATTTCCCGTGGCTGAATCCAGGGCTTTACCAGATAGTAGAGAGTACACTAAAGCAATACAGCTGGATTCAGTAGGCTATAGTGTGGGATATTTCTCTACAAACAAAGAACGTTGTAATAGAAAACCCTTACATCTTGCTGGATTTCCGTCAAATCGTTCGGGAAATGCAAAGCGAGGGCTAATCACTGCCGCTGCTGGTGGCGGTGGAGAAACAGGCTTGGGTAAGCTTGCGACTGGGGATTCGGATGGTCCTGTTTGTAATCCCTGTAGTGTACGAACCAACTCCTCTGTGAGATTCGTTAGCCGAGCGAGCTGATGTTGGTGCATTGCAAGTTGATTGGCCTGCACAGACATCTCAGCAGAGAGTTGAGTGACAGCTGCTGGATTGTGTAGTTGCGAAGTCTTTTGTAATGATGGATCGGAGGCATTGGCATCCATATGCAGCGTTTTATTGAAAGTGTGGTCAGACAGGCAGTACTCGGCAACAGGCAAACAGTAACAATAGGCAAGGCAACAATACAAAACAATATCCAGGCAAGGGTTGAGACAGGCGGCAAACAATTATAAACGAGAATGAATAATCCAAGGTCAAAAGGCAGGCAGCAAACAGGCGAAAATTGATAGACAATCCGAATCAAACACAGTAAGTTAAACAGGAATAACAATCAGAAATTAATGCAGTGCAAATCAAGACTTCGCACAGGAGATCTGTGTTATATAGGGTTTGGCAGGTAGGGTGCATTGTGGGAAATGTAGTCCTGGAGGATGGGTCAATATTCGGGTGCAGGATCCCTCTGCTGGCACGGAGGAGGCAGAACCAGAGTTTCCTCTGTTACACTTTGCAAGCATATTAATTGCATTTACATCACTCTAAAAATAAGATGACGACAAGGATTTTATTAAAAGACTATATTTAGTAATTATATTCAATTACCCTGGCATATTGTTAAATGTAAGATCTAAGAAAATCCACAAAACAAGACCAGCAACTCTACCTGCGCAACTCCACCGAGCAAAGACACCGACAAAGCACTTGAGTACAGTTTTCTTTACTTTACTTTTTTTTGTACCTCTTTCCTCTTGCACTTATATTATGTGTCTACTTATGCCTGTTGTTACTAACACTCGCAAATCGTGATGTACGTCACAGGTGTCGCAATCTTCATAACCTTTATACTGTACAAATGTCTTCTGACACATCACTAACTCTTTCTGTGGGCCTCTGGAATTGTCAGTCTGCTGTAAACAAAGCAGACTTTATTACATCCATAGCTACTCACTCTAACCTCAATCTCATGGCTCTAACCGAGACCTGGATAAGACCTGAGGACACTGCTACACATGCAGCCCTCTCCTCCAAATTCACTTTCTCCCACACTCCTCGTCAGATGGGGAGGGGTGGGGGGACTGGGCTACTGTTTTTAAGGACTGGGAAGTCTCTTAGAGACCATCTATAGCTGCAATCACATCCTTTGAATCTTATGCAACTGCTATTACCCATTTCTTTCACTGTCATGTGGTTGTCATCTACTGCCCCGCAGGTCCATTAGCTCACTTCTTGGATGAGCTGGATGTTCTCCTGTCATCCTTTCCTGATGAGGACACTCCTCTACTGCTGCTTGGTGACTTCAACATCCATGTTGAAAAGCCTAAAGCTTCTGACTTCCACACTCTTCTTGCCTCCTTTGACCTCAACAGAGTGCCAACTTTAGCTACGCATAAATCTGGTAACCAGCTCGATCTCATTTACACAAGACACTGCTCTGTTATTGACACACTGGTCACTCCACTACACACATCGGATCATTTCCTCCTCACTCCCAAAATGCAAATCACTCCGGAACCAACCCACACCCCACCTCAGGTCTCCTTTCGCAAAAACTGCTCTCTACCATGTCTGCAGCTGACTGGTACCACAACACAAATTCTGAAGGCACAATAAAATTTCTCAGTGCCCTTTCAATGGAAAATATCAAATAAAAGCTCTACATTCGCAGAACTGGATGAGTGAATTTATTCTCCAGCATACAGTGTACATTTTAAGACATCCTCAGACCTCAGTCATACAATGAAAAGGTGTCATACCTCAGACAAAAAGGCTTCAGTCACTGCACAAAACAGCATCATGCCTCAGACAAAAACACATCACACTCCACCTGAGTCTTTTTCGCCTGATGTCTTTTTGTCTGATGCCTTTTAATCTGAGTCTGTTTCGTCTGATGCCTTTTTGTCTGATGCCTAATTGTACGAGACCTAACACCTGACGTTGTTTAATACAGGTTGAGAAACAACAGCCAAATAGGGTATTAATTTCTGTGACCCATGTAATGCGGTTTTATTTAAAGTGAAACTGACATATTTTGTCAGATGTGATAACTCATACCCAAAATGTAACCTTTACATTTAACCCATCACTGGTAAGAGAGTGAACGAACACAAACAGGCAGCAATCAGGGTTGGGTGTTTTGCTTAGGGGCACTTTAGTTGCTACCCGCCAGCGCTGTAATCGAACTACCTTTTGATTACAAGCTCTGATTACAGACTCACTAACCAGTAGGCCACAAATGCCCCTATTAAAAACATATATATTTATATGTATATATTTTGTATAAAGTAAAGGACATTGAATTAATGCAGTAATGTATATCTTAATAAATGTATAGGTTTAGAGTACAACATTCCCCTACCCTTGAACGTATCTGAACGTACAGAAAACTTATTTGGCCTCCCGTTATGTTGTTGCTTTCGCAGATTGTGCGGTGAACGTGCCACCAGAAATAAAACAACCTCTTCTGTGCGCAACACTGATCAGGGTCTGTCAGAATGAAAAACAACATTGACTTGACTGAGAAAATGCCCTAAAATAATCATGCTTTAAACATTGAGAAGTAACAGCCAATAGCAGTAATAATGCGCTGCATTTGATAATAAAGCAGGTGCCTTCACACTATCTGTGTAGCGGAGTCATGCTACTATATTACGCTGGTTAAGGCAACCAAATATGGACAGGATTCCGGTAAGAGAATCAGCAACTGGAAAAGAGATTCTTCACAAGGACACATTTATTAAACATTCTTTGGGTTGTCATCTGCAACAATTATTCTTTGGCAATGATATCTGTATTAATGGTCTAAAGGAACAGTAAATATTATTACAACCATTGTTACGGAGGAGGTCGCCGCTGCGCCTCCTGCTGGTCGTCAGCAGGAGCCCTCACTATATTAATACCTTTTAAACAACATTTCCCATGATCCCGTAGCTGGTTCTGATTATTTCCTGTTTGGCAACTGAACTCAATTATGTGGACTATAAAGCCCAGATCTACACATTACTCTTTGCAAGTCTTGTTTTGCCATGTGCAGCATTTTAGCGCATATTCCTGAATTGCCTATTCGTTACTGACTGAATTGTGTATCGTTTTTGACTTTTTGCCGTTTCACTCTGCTTTGGACTGTGTTTTTGAATGTTTGCAGCTTGCCCTGACCCTTGCCTGTTTCATCGTTCTGTTTTTGTCTCGCCCTTATTGCTCTGATCCCCCTATTTGACCCATGCCTGTTTACTGTTTACGCTTGTGAATAAATGCTGCAAATGGATACCAGGAGGCCTCCGCCTCTACGTTACAACCATATTCTGAGAACCATTTTCACGCTGACATAATAATCAAACATGCAAATATATGCAAAAAAACACTGATTAGACAATCAAGTCTGCATCCTTAACATTAATAACAGCATAATCAACGTAAATAGACATTATATAGTTGTGTAATGACGCGTTATGTAAATACGTGTGATGCAATATAATAATACTGTTGATGCAAAAAAGTTGTTGCACACGGACTGATTTATATATATATATATATATATATATATATATATATATATATATACACTGTATATATACTCGCTCTCTAAAATCATGCAACAGTTAGCTGCCGCTACAGCGATATG
The DNA here is from genome assembly GCA_036877575.1 of Botia almorhae. NCBI lineage: Eukaryota > Metazoa > Chordata > Actinopteri > Cypriniformes > Botiidae > Botia > Botia almorhae. The sequence goes on from JAZGTJ010020639.1 coordinate 5,625, forward strand.
AGCTTGCCTTTTGCATCTAATGAATACGAGTTTTTACTAGTACCAATGTTTTTGTAGAGCTCTGTTATTATAATTCTTACCAGTAATCATTTAATTAAAGAGCTCTTTAATCGTTATTGTGCTAGTATCAACTGGATTGCAGAGCTCTATAATTTAATTAGAGAGCTCTCTAATTCATTTATTACTAGTAAGAATGTAATTGTAGAGAATTAAAGAGTTCTCTAATCAGAATTGTACAGCTCTCTAACTGAATTAGAGAGCTCTCTAATTTAATTATTACTAGTAAGAATGTAGTTACGACAAGTACCGCCAAACGCCTTCCATAGTAGTGGACACGAGAAAGTGTTGTTCCCTCAAAAAAACTGATCTCGTGGCTATGGCATATTATCACGTTCCCATGAGTTAATCTACAATTGCATTTCGGCATGTAGGACTGTAATTAAAAATAAATGGAAGCTCTGTAATTAAAAATGAATGAAAGTCAATGGAAACATATGACTAGTAACAATTAAATTGTAGAGCTGTCTAGTTGTAAATGTTAATAGTAAGAATTTAATTAGAGCTCTCCAATTCAATTCTTACTAGTAAAAATGCAATTACGACGAGTACCACTGGGGACATTAAAAGATAATTTCGCCTTCCATACTCTATTAAGCAACGAAATGCTGGAATCTTGTAAAAGTGTAACTATGCACGGCAGATGTTATTGCCTTTTTATGATTTTCGCTACATTGTTTTCCTCGCCTTGTAAGTAGTTTTGGATAAAAGCGTCTGCTAAATGCCTAAATGTAAAGTTCTCCTTGGAAAAACTGTCACTTTGTAAAATGCTACATAAGGCGGAATGGTGGGAACGGTGGAGGACTGGAGCGCAACAGTTTCCCTATACGTACACCCAGCAAACTTACAAATTGTATTGTATGGGGAAGCCAAGCTTATGAACATGAATTAGAACATCCTGCATAGTAACTAATAAAAAGTTTCCCTCACGTAATATATATTATTTTTATAATACAAACATTTAGCAAGTTTACACTTTGTATCGGTTGTATTTTTTGCTAAATTGTTTAACTGACGCGAAACAAGAAACGGGAAGTAAAAACAGGATCATGAAAAATAAAGGCTAAGACAGTTATTTTATTAAATCATTACTCCTTGCGTTGACTAGTTTTTCATAACGGTTCACTTCACCTCTCTTTAATCAGGTAAATACCATCACAAACTTACATTAAGAAATAAAATGCCATGAAACTCAAAATATTTTAAACAAAAAATAAAATAGTTTATAAAACAAGTTGACTTTATTGCTTAGAGAATACTGCTTACAGCTCTTGCAGAGGCATGTGAATATGCTTCTCATCTACCAATCATCACAAGATAAGAATTAACCACACATTCACAATGCAACTTTTACACACTGCACCTGGAAAAGAAAATCTGCTATCAAAACATTGCACAAAGTGATAATTGCCAATAGGTTCACAGTCTTCCGGGTGGTTCGCACTGAAGTCCATACAGAAAGCAAATACCACAAATAGATTTTAAAGCCTACCTAGTGACTGAATTTTTCTAGTTTCTTACATCTTTGGTACTTAGTCAAATATAGGCAGGTGAAAAGCCATCGACATATCTTTACCCTCACTTAACTAAAATGAACCAAAAGCAACATCCTACATTACAAATCACCTTTTATATCACTCAAGAAAGGGACAAAACCAGGGATGAACTGCTGCAAAAAAAATCATGTTCCAAAAATGTTTTCCCAAATGTGCCTCCTTAAGCTATTTTACAAAGTCAAATATCTAAGAGAAATACGCAAATCAACTTAACTGGAAGGCAACTCTGGCTCTTGAACTCAATCAAGGACAATCAATGTGATGCACCTCATTGCATGACTTAACATCCTTATTAACCAATTAATTTAATTAACTCAGAAACAGGAAAGAAAATTGGGTTTTCAAATGTAATAATTCTAGTTATAATGAAGAGACACATATAGCAACAAATCACAAAATAGCACCTTGACTGTTCCTGAATCGTCAGTACAAATTTATACCGATGAGCTTGATGTAAAAGTTAAATATACATATATCTGCATGCTTCAGTAAGGATTCACATGTCATCCTCTTCATCTTCATCCTGGGAAGATCCAGCCTGCTGAGCTGAACTGGCTGAAGTTGCAGCTAACTGTGCCTGCTGGGCAGCCTGCTGCACCTGTAACCACTCCTGCTGTGCTAATTCAGCCTGTTGCTGCCGTGCCTGTACCACAAGAGAGCTTTTAATATTTTGTTCATTCTGCTTTTTTCTCTGCTCTGACTTGGTGTCAAGATAAAGCTAAAGCTTTAAGGATCTTTACCTTGGCAAATAATTCTTGCTGCTGACGGAGAAGTTCCTCCTCAGGAATTCCTAGGTTCTCTAGTCGAGAACTGGCCTTCCTCCTTTTAAGTGCTACAGTTTTACACTCCTGCAGAACATCTTTTACTTCTGTGATATATGACCCAAAACCTAGACTTTCAAGTGCTAAAAAAATAAACAGAGAATATTAAATTCATTGTTACTTAGCAGACTGTCAGAGAAGATGTAAAGCAAACAAGAAATCATTCATCTTCACACTGTTACTTAATAGTAATACAACTATTGCTGTCAGGCTGTCTCATGTAAACGTACGAAAGCTGAATTACCCTGGGCATATTAATATAGGCGCTATTTAAAATATTGTAGGGTAAAACCACCACTGTGCCCTTGATCAAGACACTTAACATAAGCTTACTAACTTCGAAAAGCCTCTGCCAACGACTACTTCGTTATTTGCGATCAGAGGTACACAGCCTTTAAGCAGTGACATTTTCACCGTTTATAACGTGATCTGGAGATATGGTCTTCTTCTCGGATTTATTGCAGATCTCGTTGGCCTCTGATGAGATAAGGTGAATGAACTCCGTGCAGCAGTTCACCACCAGCTCTCTGGCCTCGTTCGCTACTCGCACATTGGGAAGTGTTTCTTTAATCATTTTATTGATCGCTGCCCTCGGGATCGTCAGGTCATCGTCGTTCCCCGAAGAAGAGGCCATGAGGGAGAAGTTGCCGAGACGCTTCAGAGTCTCAAAAGGATCGGAACCAGGCGAGGAATTTCAGTGGGTTATAAAAATGAAACAACATCGGCTGATTTGTGTTTAACCTCAGATGGTGTTTAAAAAAAGAGTGCGAGAGCGTATGTGTTAGACAAAATGAAGAAGGATAAAGAAGTCGATACTTTTCGGTTTATTAGATTACGAGTCTCCACATCAACACGTCAATGCTGCTGCTGCTGCTATTTCTGTTCGCGTTTATATACATGATTTAACGTCGACTACTCATTCTCAAGCTAACGCACTAGGTAAACTATGAAACGCCATTTGCGTTCCGCCTGACCACGGGCGGATATACTGTAGCATCTAAAACTTTCAATTTTATTTATTTTTTTACCCACTTGGTTACTGATTAACGACATAAACTCCACAATGCGGCGCTTCAGGATATCCGCTGATTCTTCTTGTTTAATGTAGGTTGGCAAACCAGCTTTTGGTACATATACCCCCACCTACTGGGGTGGAACGTGAGACGTAAAAAACTTCTTTTGTTGGCTTGCGAGAGCCAACATATTGTTATTTGTCTTAAACTTTTTATTAATATTGCTTTTCATATATTCAGGGGTCAAGCCCCGAAGGGGCGTTAGTTTTCTTTATCTTCCGCTCTTGAAGTCTATGGCAGCCCATAGAACAGTACATAGGAAAGTTATGAAATTTGGCACACTGATAGAAGACAGTGGGAACATTAACCACACTAATGTTTGAGTCCCTAATTCAATTCCTCTAGCGCCATCAACTGTCCAAACATTCACTTACATTTGTGTTAATAACTTTTGACCTGTAAATGTAGCGCCCTCACCGCCTGGTGAGGGAATATATAATATAATAAAGACACAGGGCACGAGCTGCTGCTTCACCTTCTGAGTCAGTGTATTTTTTGAACAGCGTCCCCCCTCCCCCAGCAGGTGAACGAGTGCAAAGACAGGAGTAATCGATCGTCCATACGAATTTCGGCAGGAAGTGTTAATCGTTATCCACAAAATCATATTTGGTTAATACACAATACAGATCACACATTTAATTTCTCTTTTTTTCTGATGTCAACAATGATATATTTAATAGTTTGTATTATTTCAAATTTATATAATTGTAATATTTGTAATTGCTACACTCTCCCCATCACAATAAATGTCGTCCCGACATTATTCTCTCTTTTCTAAACCTAACTAACAGATTTAATTTCTCTTGACAATATCTTGTGATATCAATGCTGCATCGTTTGTATGCAATGTCTAAATGATGGTGTGTACTGCATGTTGTGAATATGGGCATATGTTGGAAACTACATATCTGCCATGAAACATGCATTTTCAGATTCACCGGACCGGAGAAATGGTAAGTCTTCATTCACTAATTCTCTGTGCAAAATGAACTTCAGGTACATTCTCATCTCCGAATTCGGCGCTTTCTTGCCCAGGATTCTAAGGCTTGATGGCAGCTAAGCAAGGTTAATTTCGTAAACGAAAACTGAAACTAAGACGAAAACTATTGGTTAAAAAACATTTTCGTAAACTGAAATAAAATCAGAAATTCATAATAAATG
>JAZGTJ010020640.1:0-10291 GCA_036877575.1 Botia almorhae
AGGCAAGAGCTTGTGGTGTAATTAAGATTTGTCCTCAGGATTTGCCCCCCTGAGACACAAACAACAGCTTTGCTCCTTGTTGGAAACATCTCACCATCTAAATAGGATCTGTGTCAACAGGTAATTTTATAGACAGCCACGGTGGAGTGGTTGGGCAAAGGGACAACAACAGCCAGAAAAACAAAATATAACAAGAGCAAAATGGTGTCATTCAGGTAACAGTAAGATTTCCACTCAGAATTCAGCTCGATTTAAATTTTTGAATTCAATTCTATTTAAATTCAAAAAGAAATCATTTTGCAGTCATGACACTCGAATGCATATGTTAACATTTCAAAAGCTGAACACTGCCAAAGTCATTGCAGCTATTTTGATACTATTGCTTTTTAATAGCTTATTTTGATAGCTATTAATTCTGTAAAGGGGTTAATACAAACTTGAACTCAGAAATCTTTATCAGATATCCACCAAAATGTAACTGTATACAAACATTTTAAAACTACATATGTAATATTTTATCACTACCTCTAGCTCTTACTTTGAAAATTACCTCAGCGCCAGGGCACTTAATCAACTACCCAGCTAACAGGGAATGTTCTGGAAAATTAGCTAACATTCTCTAAAAGTTCTCTGCACGTTCTTGCATTAAGATTCATAGTATTAACATTAAATATCATGCACGTTAAAAACATTATACTTAACTAGTGAGTTGAACGTTTGAAAAAGTTACATAATTTAAAAAATGTTTTAATAACCTTCTTATAACATCTAAAAAAATAGACATTTGGAGCGTACCTAGAACTTTCAAATGAACATTTTTAAGGTTTTTGTTACTTAATGGAAACATTATGGAAACATTCTTACAACCTAAAATTGTCAGCTGGGTATCCACCAACACTGTAATTACATTTGTGAAAAATACATGCCATGCTTAATCAGTAGAAATTACCTGCTCTGTATCTTCATAAATAAACTTGGAACAGTCCAGAAGCCAAACACCACTTCATGATATTACAGTCCAGGTAGTCACAGCTGTAACATTTGCTGTGTTAAATGGCTGCAGACTTTAGATGCCAAACATGTGGCCTTGTTAGCTGAATTCAACTGTGGTAGGATTTCAGCATTAATCCCTTCTGAGACTCACAGCCAAAAAGGAAAAAAATCCGGGACGCCCCCCCTCTCAAATCCTGTTCCGCTAACCCATTTTGACACCCCTACAATAACAAACTCCCAGCAGTGAAGTTCAGATGGGAACATCCATGTTTCCTTTTCACACATTCATATACACAATCTGACAGGTGCAAACACGCGGCTCTTTCCTATTGGTTGCCTCGAAAATCTTAGCATGGTCTCGTCCATGACCCTCGAGCCTGTCGGAATTATCCCTAACATCTTCACATCAGCACAATTCACAGAATCGCCCCATCCAATCCAGAGACAGAATTATGGGGGCGGATCTGAGTACATCGCTCGGTCCGGCGAATATTAACAATGGCTGTCACCGTCCTTATTTTGACATATGGTAATTATATCAATCCTGCCGAACTTGCATAACAACCTCACCCTGCATACCAAAATAATGCGCACAAAAATGCACGAGTGCTGCTGCGCCACCTGTCACCTGTGTGAAAAGGTGTCAGTTCAAGACAAATGGAATTCTATAAGCTGTCTGTCGTTTTATCGCTCCCTACGGTGGACTGCTGAGATGGAAGGGACAGAAACCTACAGTGAGGGTGAGACCTGAGATATGTAAGACTGAGTTCATTTTAAATAGCAGCTTCATAAGGATGCGGATACAGGGAGATGAGTGACAGGAGGCGGAGACACTGAGGTACAAACAGAGAGAAGTTTTAAGCATATGGTATCTATATATGAACATTTAATCAGCAGCCTCGGACAAACACAGCCAACGCACCACAACATCATGATGTTTGTACTTTCCAGGAAATCCACCTATGAATGGCTTTCCATCAATTGTCTCTGCATATATTAAGCTAAAAATGAGTTGGAAACTGTCAGTGGCAACTCTCGTTTCCCAGCATCCCCTGCTCCCTGCCCTGCCACATAATGAGGTGTTGGGATCTTAATAAAGGCACTCCAGTGAGAATTCATTGAATGTAGATTAGAGCTTTATTTCCCCACTGTTTAGCCTAATTAAAGCCGCCGCAGATTAGTTAAAGACAGTTTATACAGGGGCATTGCATGGCAGAATACTGGCAACATCCATAGCGTTACACATGGGCTTACAGGAGAGCAATCCTTGTGTACTTGTCTGGTTAAGAGGTGTGAGATTAATACCTTAATATAAAGACTATTGGCATCAGTTTTTCCCATGTGGCCACAGATGAATCACTGCTTCATTTTTCCAGGTAATATTTACTCGTCAATGATCCTGACAAGATGTGAAAAGATCCTGCGCTGAAACAATACTATGAGAACTGAACTTACAGTCCATTGTTAAAATACACATACCCAAACCTTGGTGTTGCAACTGCCATGCTCTACGAGCTAAACCACAGGAACCTGTTTTTAAATGCTAAACAGTTTACACATATTGCAAGGGGTACATGAACATATGAGCATATGAGCTGCGCGTGTAACAAAATCGACAACATTTAACTTATTTAAAGCACTTCATTCAAAACGGCTACATGCTAGTGCTATTCCACAGGCAAATTCTGAATTATGACATTTCTAGAGCATTGTCACATACTGAACACTGTACAGTCATTGTGTTTTCCGCAGTGTCCTTTCCCTCAGCTAATGGGAGTGAGTTTGGAATGGATGAGAACATGACAATCTTTTGCAGGCACTCAAACGCCTGTAAATGGATTTTGGAGTCTCCGTGGAGGACAGATCAAGACATTTCCACAGGAAAAAAAACACAAGAAAAGACTTTTCCGTTCCATTAAGTCTGATCATCTAAAAGCCTTTATCAGCTGCAAGGTGAAGTAGAGGTAAGATGAAGTGAATTAGAAGGGCCATTTGCATAGAGAATTATGTCTGATATACATAGACACGCCCCTCCACACACACACAAACTTACATAAGATGGCTCTTCCATTCATTTATGCTCGGCTGGTTGTATGCTGTTCTGCAGGATATGATACAGGTGTGCTGTTGTCTCTACCAAGATTTTCAACTACACACACAAGCAAGATTAGTTCTTTTCCAACCAGCATTCATTTATGCTACCAAACCATGTTTAATTTTTTTAAAAGGGCAACTCTCGTAAGCATGATAACAGTACAGCCATCTTAACTAAGAAACAGCTCATGTTTCAGACAGGCAGTGTGTGAAATGTATGGTTATTTATGACTGCAGTGTGACATGTATGTGTGTCCATATAATTTTATTGTATATTATAAAAATGTAATACTGAATACTGTACTACCGTGATTCAAACAAAAATGGCCACACAGATACTTTCTCTTTTTCACTCACAAACGCTCTCTCAATATCTGTCTACATAATCTACTCAGAGACAGAGGACAACCCACCCCTCTTGGTTTGAACAGGCACTGAGGCAGTTTCCTCTTGTTTTCTTCCTTTTCAGCATCCCGCGGCTTAGCTGCTCAGTTTGGCATGAAAACAAGCAAGGGATCAGACCATCCCTTAGAGAAGAGAGCGTCTGTTTGTATGCCTGTGACTGCATGCATGCATATATTTTTTATAGGTTTAGTAACTGACCTAATCGATTGTTCTGTGGTCAAACGGACATTTCAGAATGTTGCATCTGTGCAGAGCTGAAAAAGAGTGACTGTTGCCTATAGTTACATCATTTATCAAAGATAATCTGTAATATATCCAAAGTCAATGGATTTCAAAACAAGCCCTCTTGAAATGTTGAAGATAAGGTAGAACGTAAAGTGAGAAGATACTGTTTTACCTATAATGGTATATAATATATAATTAATATAATAAGTAGAAGATGTGATTAATTAACCTGTATCATTAATTATATTTCTCATTTTACAGCACTACACAAATTTAACCTGTAGTTTTTTTAACGTCTTTCCAAAAACGTTCCAAAGGGAACGTTCTTAGAACATTGGCTAACATTCTCTAAAAGTTCTCTCAAAATGATCAAAAACGTTCTTGCAGTAATGCTAGTAGAACTTTTTTAATGTTATACATAATATATATATATATATATACACATATGTAACAAATGTTATTTCTAAGTGAAATAATTTAAAAACATTACAGAATTAAAACATTTGTTGAATAATGTTCTTATAACCACACAATGTTAAAACCATGTCTAAAAAAACTGAACGATTTAATTGTTTCTAGAACTTAAAAAAAACATTTTTAATGTTTATGTTACTTAATGGCAACGTTAGGGAAACGTTTTTACACCCTGAAATTGGAACCAGTGTTCCGAAGCCAATTTAATCAGCATTATATTTCATATGTATGCTGGCTCATAAAACAGAGCTGTATTACTTGCGCACCTCGTGCAACCTCTATCAAACAAAGGCTAACTAACGCAAGCCGGGCCCAAAATCCTGCCAGTTCCTGAAAAATGCAAATCCTTGTAGGCAGAGGAGGATTAGACTGTATAAAATAATGACCATAACTTGAAAGAACCTTTCTTTGGAATAAAAGAAGAATGCCACGAGATACAAGGAAAGGTAGATAAAGAAAAAATAAGTTGTGGATTATGAGTGTTAGCGTGCTTGTGTGTGAATGCAAATAGGCCACTAACTGCTGAAGGATTCAAACTCGGAGATCTGCTAAAGGTGTGTGTGCTGCGTAGGGACAGCGATAAACACACATACACGGTAATTGAGTGCATAAAGCAGGGCGACAGGGCTTGTTTTAGTCATGTCGGGGCCAATCCATCTATGGAGCCACAGAATAAGCATAGGCCCCTTTCCCATAGGCCTCACAGGTCCCAGAATGCGCTACCTCAACCAGCTCATAATCACTTGTGGCACGGCCATTCTACTTCTCTCCAATGACAACATAAGGCCTAATTCTCCCTGCCTGTCTGAGAGACCGAGAGAGAAAGAGACAGAAAGAGGAAGAGAGAGAGAGAGAAAGAGAGAGAGAACCAGCTACGCGATTCAGTTCTGCCATTATCACAGCATTGATGCAAAATGATAAGTGTTGGAGTTGATAAACGTTGTCAGAAACATTCTCTGTTCTTGACACACAGATGAAATATAAATCCTTCGACAGAGGACAGATTGCCGCAGTCGCACGTCGCACGTATAGGTGGATAAAAATGTGGCACATTGTTCGCCCTGGCAAAGACACTGTATGAATGATGTTTCTGACACACAGAGTTTTGTTTGGCACCTGATCATCAATATCGCTCATCTGAGCCAGAAAGACCTTGAGGAAAAACCTGTGATGTCACAAACAGTTACTTACACAAGTCCGTTACTTTTTTGGTAAAAATAAACAAAAATCAGTTATTGAGCAAGAACATGACAAATCTGTACTGAACACAATACCTTACCCCGATACGCAATAATCATAAGTTTATAGTAATGATTTATAATCTGAGCTGTCAGGTCTGATTTTGTAGAAAAAGTCTTTCTGTAAACAGAAAGAAGATCCGGCTACAATATTGCATAATCGGGTACTGTAGATGGTGCAATTGTAGCTTGTTCTTACAGCCATTGTTTAGTAAACTTGTCACCCACATTAAGAAATTTACTCCACAAGTACCCTGTAATTTACATTTAAGCATTTGACAGACGCTTTTATCCAAAGCGACTTATATTGCATTATACTATACATTGTTTCTGAATATGTGCAATCCCTGGAATCGAACTCATGACCTTGGCGTTGTTAATGCCATGCTCTAACCACTGAGCTACATGAAAGCTATGTAATTCTATGTAATATGTAATTCTATGTTTCTAACAGAGGTGGCGATAGAGAGGCAGCTTTAAATGCACAACAAATGTGCACATAGAGCTCATTACCGAATTCAAATAAATTATTATAGCGTTCACATTTTCTGTCGCCAATACAAAACGTGCAATAAATTTTTTGGCATAGGCAGTAGTCATACTCTCATCATTTTAAATGACACGTTTTTCGAGTCTAACTGTCTAAGTCTATAAAACTAAAGATTAGGACTAAAGTCTTATTCCCTTTCTCTGGATTATTTTGTGCTAGTCTAACCATCGAGAATATGTGTCCTTTATTGGGTCCATTTCCATTCCGGTCGGTTCACTTCTTTTAATTGACTGAGTATTGGTCTGTATTTTCATGTCAGCAGGTGAAGGGTGTGAAATTACCTTTCCGCCTGCCAGAGTCGCCCTCTGTTCCCTCAGTATTAACAAGTGGCTCCTACCTCCACTTCCCGCCCTGTGTTCTGTGAATGGATGTATCCTCACTCAGCGCTGCTTATTAAATATGAAATGCTGGAGGGTCGACTGACCACAGCCACAGAATAAACTGACCAATTGGTCAGTCTATCAGCTTGTCACATCAGATCAGATCAGAGGATGTTGTGTTATTTATGGCACGTATATGTCCATTTAGTGTACAGGTTACATAAAACACCCTTTTATCTAGAATACACCCCCCCTCTTTCTTTCCTTGATATAGGGAATACATCAATTCATCTCATTGGTGGTGACTGATATGCCCCTCACCTCGCCTGTCATACTGTGGATCTACAGCTGTCCTTTTTTAACCTTGAACTGTGGCCAGAATATGTCAGAATAACCTCTGAGATCATTAATCAAGCTCATATACAAAGAGCTTCAGTCCAGTAATATTTTAATAGTATCTGATTTCGTCACTCTTCTGAACCACTCCTCATATCCAGAAGGTTTCTGTTTTCCACAAGGTAAATCCGACAGTTCACATATATTTTCCAGTGACAAAAACACCCCGTCTCTCTGAAAGTCAAATGCATAGTAATTATAACTGTCTCTCTCTCTCTCTCTCTCTCTCTCTCTCTCGCTCGCTCTCTGTCTGTCTTAATTTAACCTGTTGTATCCATGATATCACCCTTAATGGACGCCCTTCAACCTCAACTCATCCTCAACTGATTTGAGGAACGTTAACATGATAAACCTTCCTCATGGCACAAGAACAGCTCTCACCGCTCCACATTAAAAAAGGAAAAACTTCCGGCTCATTCCATCTCCTGGTATAAGTGACTTTCACTCCTCCAGCCTTATCCCATTACTGCCGCTGTTTCCTGTGAATGCTAATCCAATGTTAAAGGAGATTAAATATACTGCATTAAAAGAATTGCAGCTATAACGTGAGGGACAGTGAACAAACAGCTTATGCACACAATGATGTAAACAGCCTTGTTCTCGAGTGGTGTGCATTAGCCTGGATTTTCTGGACAGTGACACGTTTTCAGAGTAATCAGAGATGCTTTTGAAGGTTATTGCACTGCACCAGGTCGTACGAGATGCAGCTGTTTTGGTGAGAAAGTGAAAAACAGAAGCAGGGAAGCAGAAAAGCCTCAATAGCAACACACACAACAGAAATGTTTCCCTCGATCCGCAGCACCGCGGCTCTTCATCTGACCGCATTCTGTGGATAAAGTACGAACGCGGTTTCAATTTGGGCTCTGTAATGGGGTTGAGTAGAACTGCTAGTGCAGAGAAAAAATTCCATCCCCCATCCTTGTGCGCACACACACACACGCGTACACGCACACACTCCACATGCTCTATTCACTGTAGTATTATGCATTTATGCTGCAGCAATATGTGTCTCTACCATCTTGTAAAAAAACCCTTAGGGTCTGTATTTACAGTATTTTGTCAGTAAATTACGCAGGATAAAATAACAAAACCACACAAGTGACAAAACTGCCTGTACGTTGTTCCTTTGTTTACAGATTCCTCTATACTGTATGTTGAGACATGATCATCATATTATTTTGGTGTTGTAATATTTATATTACATGTCTTGTTATTAAGAGGACTTTAAGATGATTACCAAGGGCAAAGGGGGACATGCAGTCCAACATTTATTTGCGGGGTTTAAATTATAGACTTTTTTCATTATCTTTGCAATCAGCCTAACTACAGGTTTGCTGTGATTTGAATTTGTACCCTGTAATTTCATCTAACCCACAGCGCTTTCGCCGCATTGAGTCTTGTCACAATGCCAAAGACTCTAAAGTCAACAACAAAAGGGAAATAATCGAGTACCGTTCAACACCTCCATCGACCATCATTTACATGTAGGTCTCCTTAAGCTTGCAATGCTATTTATGTGTCAGTAAAATTATAGTTAATTAATTAAATTAAAATTATAGGTTTGTTTTCATATTTACATGTTCACAAATGTTGTACTTATCAAATTAGCTCTACACTTTAATAACCGCAAAAAAAATTTGTAATATTTATTATACATATGCAAATTTAGTGGGGTTGAAAATCCCCCAGCTTCCTGTTCTGCCCTCACAAAGACGTCACACAACCAGTGCCAAATCTTTTTCCCAGTTGTATCGCTCAAGTATATTTCAAGCACCGCACCCACGTGTCGCCGCTATGATAACACAGAAGAACACGAAGCGATGTAATCACAAGGGTTTAGGAGGGAAACTGCTGGTAAGGCTGGCAAAGAGTACGTCCCCTGGGCACAGAAAGAGAGAGAGAGGATTGTGTTATGTAACTTTCTCACTCTTCTCACTGTCCTGGTGCCAGACGCTTCAGCTCTCCACTGTGCCCAGTCTGTTTCCTTTGAACCCAGCTTCTGTCATCTGTCAGGGGAGAAGAGAATAGAAAGAGGCAGGGGGACATGGGGACGGACCCAAGCTTCCAACTGGGAGCTTCTTTCTAATGATGTATACAATGAGTGACGCTCAGAACTCACAACTTTAACTGCCTCTCTAAAACACCTCACACTGGCCTGGAAAGACCTGACCGTGCAGGTTACGTCAACAAAATTTTCAGGGGTCAGGCATGGCGCACAAAACTGGAAGAGCATTTTCTTGGTCGGGAAAGCTCCGATTTGATTGGCTCAACTTCTGAAGTAAGAATACACGTCCTTTATTAGTCTAGCAGGACACAAAGTTGTGTTTACAAAGCATCAGGTTCACATTACTTCTGCTAATAGGGTCAGCAAAAAGGGAATTTTGGTCAATTTGGGTGTTATTTGTAAAACTGCTCATTTTTGCCGCAACATTATTTCTTTCTAAGCAGGTCCTAAACTACATCATTTATTTGCCCTAAATGACACATAGAAAAATAACTGGTCACTATTAACGTCAGTCAGTTGTCAGTTTCCTCCATTAAATCTCTCCTCTCAGGTAGTTGTTGGAAAATAAGCTACAGTATTCACTAGAACTATTAAACAGACAGCTACATAAAGAAGGTAGAAATATCAACTACTGTATAAACTTTCACTTGATACAGGGTCCTGCTTATGCTTTATTTGAGAATAAGATAAAGGATACCACAAGGATGACTGAACTGGATAATTGGAATATTGTGGTACTGATACAATGTCTTCTGTTGTGACAACCAGATGTGACATGAAGAGACTGGACTGCAAGTTTTGTGTCATTGCTATGGAAACTGAAAGTTCTGTCAGTACATTTCGATATAATAATCTTCTGGAATTCTCTCCCAATTAGCATCTGCACACACATATACACACACACACACACACACACACACTGGGTTTTATGGGGACATTCCATAGACGTAATGGTTTACTGTACAAACTGTATATTTTATCCCCCTAAACTAACCATACCCCTAAACCTAACCATCACAGAAAACTGCTACTTTACATTTTCAAAAAAGATAATTGTGTGTGATTTAAAAGCTTGTTTACTCATGTCCCCACAAGGTCAAAATTTACTGGTATTAATATACTTAACATATAGGTATTAATAGACCACACACACACATCTATCTAGCTATTTAAAAAGGGACATACCACAAAGTTTTTAATATACAGCTAATTACATTTACTATATAATATAAAACGATGTATATATTATATACATATAGTTACTATTATATACATATAGTTACTATATACAGTATAAACATTATTTAATTTGTTTGTGTAGTGTTTTGACAGATGAGGGCATCTCAAAAGTCTGATAGTATCTCTCGAAAAAAAAAACTGTCCGATTTTACTGGCTTACAAAAAATACATTGAAAAGTAGGTTTATTTTAGTAAGAACATATCAAAGGCATGTTAAGTGTTTTCATAGCAGGCTAATGATATTTCCTAATCCCAACCGCACCCCTGAACGTAACCTTCAGACAAACCTGTTGACATTCATTATATTTGTAAGGACATTATCAAACATTTGGTCCTCACAAGTACAGCAAAA
>JAZGTJ010020641.1:0-10290 GCA_036877575.1 Botia almorhae
ACCAGAGTGTGATATCACCACTTCCTTCCCCAATCCATAATACCTTTATTATCAAAAGATCTTCCTGCCCAGTGGACATGCATCACGCCCTATTCCCAGAAGCGCTGTTAGCTCAAACTTGCGGGACAGCTATAAGAAAGAGAATAACGATTGATTGACCCGACTCAAGCCTTGTGGAAAAACTAGACTCGCCGCTGAAATCAGCTAATAAACCATGACGCCACAGGGTTAAAGGAAACCCGTATGCCATAAAATACAACCTGCACTGTGCGCAAAATGCAAACGCGGCTAATTATGCTACATTATGCCGCCCGGGTGAAAGACGCGGTGTTGATAATGGTATTAAAACTGTAATTCGCAGCTCTGCTCCATCGGGCTATTGTGGACACCTGGGTTTATTGACAGCATTCCCAAAGGAAGAGAGGAGATCAGACACCCTAGCATTACCATACATGTCCAATGAAGAAAAAGGCTTAAGGGTTTATGAAGTGGCTGCAGGCTCTTGTTTGGGGGGTTGGGGGATGGGGCCCTGGATCATTAATGTGGCCCTGGGGCCCCTCTTTTATAAACAGTGATGTAAACAGCTTTGTAGGGCAGCTGTGCTCGGAGGTACAGAATTATCAAGTCATTTTTTATACAAGAGTAATTAGATCCATACATATGAGCGAAGAATCCATTAATGGGCCAAACAAAGGAAGCAGATTTAAGTGGAATGATCTTAAAAAATGAAGAGCCTCAAAATAATTGACCAAACACAGAAAGACAGAACAAAAAAGAGACTCAAGCAGGAAATAAACATTTCGATTCAGGTATCTCTGAGTACCAAGCAAACAGGGAACATTCTCCGAACGTTAGCTAATGTTCTCCAAAAGTACTAAAAACGTCCTTGCGTTACCATTACTGGAGATTTTTTAACTTATGTATAACATTCTCAAAACCATGCAATAACATTAATACAACATCCAAAAATTGAAATTTTGAATGTTCCTAAAACTTAAAACCTCAAAATAACATTTTGAAATTTTTGCTACTTAATGGAAACGTTAAGAAAATGTTCTTACAACCTAAAATTGTTAGCTGGGTAGCATTGACTATTAAAACACAAATGAGTGTTTCTATCATATAATAAGTCCTACAGCTGGAGCCACATTAGCTGAATTCCATGTGAACGTGACAAGTCACTGCAATTTACATTTCTTAATTTGGCAGATAATGTAGCCCGATGCAATTACAGTGCATTCAAAACATTCATTATATCAGTATGTGCATTCAGTTGGAATTGAACCCATGACCTTAGTGTTGCCAGCACCAGCTACAGGAACATTGCTTCAAGCCATTAAAACAGTAAACAGCCTACAGTCAGGCTGGATCATTAGACAAACTACAGCCTGGTTACATTTACAAAGTCTGCATCGTTTGTAAATATTAATAAATGTATTAGAATAAATGTAATTATTTATTGAACATTGGTGTAGTTTATCATATGGTTTTTGTTGCTATTTTTACATAAGCATTGAAAGAACGCTTCCATTACGTTTCGATTGAGTAACAAAAATGTTACAAATGTTTTTAAAACGTTACACTAACAACTTAAGAATAACATTATATATGCTATATAACAAAAAAGTTCCACTAACATTACTGCAAGAATGTTTTTGATAACCTGGAGAGATTGTTTAGAGAACGTTAGCCAACCTTCAGCGGATGTTCGCTGGGATGTCATTTAAATGCATCTATTGCACTGATTTCACCATGATTAAGAGGGTTTTTATCTTTTTCGTAACAATCCCTTAATCATGGTAAATTGACAGTGTGAGGTAGGGGGATGTCAGGCGAAAACCATCACTAAATAGATGCGGAGGTCCGTGCAAACGACTCTCCTAATGGTATTTTCCTTTCTTATGCGGACATAATGTTTTCTTATGATTATTACTTGGCAGGAGAAGCAGCAGAAGCATCCATTAGTGATTACCCACCACGAGACACACACACACACTGCTGTTCAGTCCATGATTGAGATTAAAGTTTATTCTCCCTGTGACAAAGCCAAAATCTCATTCTCTCAACCTTTCGTTTTCTCTCTTGGCTGCTTAGCCCGTCTCTCTCGCTCACTCAATCTCAGTTTCCCGCTTCTCTCTCTCTCCATTTATACAATTCTTGCGGCGCGAGGGGACACGAGCCTTTAATCAGAGAGACAAAAGCCAATCAATCAGCTGAGGCAGGTTGAAAAGAGAGCTTCACGGCATTCAAACGAGCCGCGGCGTCCCCGGCAGTACCGCCACAGAGCATTAACTACAGAATGAGTTCGGGCTAATGAAGAAAGCGACTAGCAGTACGGCAGAGGGAAGGCGCATCTTGGCCGGCCTCCATTGTCCGTTCGTAATCCAAACCCATCTGCTGCTACTGTCGGCGATTTTAATGGCTCTGCGGAGATGAGACGGCAAAAATAGCCGAGAGACCGCGCAACTAAGCGGTTTATTAAACGACGACACGTTAACTCGGAGCGTACCGCACCGGCAGGGGTCTGAGTGTGTGTAAACTGTTAACACGACCTTATGCAACAGCACTGTAAATCTTAAACTGACACGTCTGTAGGGTACAAAGGATCGTTTGTGTGTCGCGTCTCGTGCCTATTGCGTTTGCTTGTGTTTTTAATGGTTCTATGTGAACATGGTGAATCGTCTAAAATTCTGTAAACGAACCATTTTGAAAGTTTCGCGTTTAAAGAAGATTCAAAGGTCATCAGAATGAATAATTAGAAGCATGCAAAGAGCAAATACAACCACACACAACTGAACAGCAATAACAAGCAATTTGAAAAGCACAATGGTGAAGGACCCCTGCTGTTCTGCCTTGAGAGTTGGACAATGGGCCTGTTCATGCCCAAAGACTTCAGTGGGCGGATTAATAAAGCATTCGCTTGACTGTGTGCGTATCAAAGTTGATAAACATAAGAAGCATGAATCATTGATGATGGAAAAATGCATTATTTGTTATAAAGAATGTGTTAAAGGGGAAAAAAAAATCAGAGAAGGGAAAGAAAGAACGATTGTTAATGTTATAAAGCAGCTAGAAGATGATGAACTAGATGAACTCAGTTCCTTCATTATTGTCAACAGTAACAGTAAGAATCACTTTACATTATCATGCGCTTCTCTCGATAACTGAGGTCAATGACTGCAGAAGCACTTATGACAGCAACATTTGCTCAACCAATGGCGTGAGTTTGGGGCGGGACTATCTGTTTTTCCAGCAAATGGCAGATGGGGGGAGTGATGTGTCATTAAAACTCCAATTTAACCATAATAAACATGAAGCACAGTGAACATATTAGACAAAATGTGACTTGAATAAAACATATAAAGAAAACACACACGCTTGTTTTAAATAGTCAACTTTGCTTATAGCCCATCTCGGGGAAAATAAAAATAAACTCCTGAATTCGAGAGGCTCATTATTCGTATTCTGGCCTGGAAAACAAGCCTACAGTGTGCATAAGCCTGTCAACCCATGTAATGAATGGCAACATTTATACTCATCCACTTAAAGCTCGCCAAAAATGCATGAGGTTATTTACATATATAGAAGTGTCAGAGCGATCTCACGGCAGTTCATTACCACAGCGAACGCTTTCCATTCTGACAAATCTCGGCAGTTTACACTGACTGACGCATACTGGACGTTTGAAGAGGGAATGTGTTACTTGTAATAAATAATGTTGATGGCTTCCAGTTTCAGTCACAGTAATACAGACCATAATACTGCTGTCGCAAGCTTCAAAAATGTTGTTCTTTATCTAAATCACACAAGGAACTCTTTAATATTTCTGGCTTTTTGCTTCTTGACCAGGATCTACACAAACAGCTAACCAACAGAAAAATAATAAAACTAACTCAGCCAAAGTAATTATGTTTGACGCTCGCTTCAGAGATCAGACAAAAAATATGTGAAATTTAATATTAATATTCCACCTTTTACTTTTAAGACAAAAAAACTAAGGAAAGTTAAAGGGCTAAATTTAGTTTTTCATTTGATATCTAGTTTTATACACTGTACAGATGCTGTGCAACGTCCTAGTCAACCAACATTGTATACCCAGCTAACATTCTCAGAACATTGGTTAATGTTCTCTAAAATTTCTCTCAGGTATCTAAAAAGTTCCTGCGGTAACGCTAGCAGAACATTTTTTTAACATAATATATCTATACATTAAAAATGTTATTCTTAAGCTGTTAGTGGAGTGTTTTTTTAACCATACATCATTAAAAAAGTTTAATAGTTCCTATAGCCAAACAATAACAATAATGTGTCTTAAAATCAGGACAGTATAATAGTTTAATGTTTATATGATATAAATGTTCGGGAAATGTTATTACATTCAAAAAATTGGTAGCTGGGTATAATATATATATATGTTTGCATACTATGCACTGTGCCCTGAAGTATGTTCTTTATTTGTGAAGGAAAATGTATGTTACATAATATAACACAGACAAAGTTTGGGATACACAATAGAACACTAATCTTGCATACCACATCGTAGAAATATGATGTATTTCTTTGCGAGACGGGATTTAGCCGTTGATGTTTTGTGATTGATTACTTCAGAAAGTCTTCGAGCTGAACAACACAGCGGATTCACACCCATATCAGAGAGCCTCATTAATACAGACCGATGAAGAAATGCTTTTTGTTTGCCACCTAGAGGTTTTCACGGAACCAAGTGAGGAACATTAATTTGGTTAGTACGGATGGCTCAGGGGGAGGGAGGAGAACGTCTGAATACAATTCATCAAGATACAGCTCAGCGTTAATGATGATCATCTATTTTAATATTCTTTTGCATTTAAATGAGGCCGGCGAAAAAGCTGTTGCCCGAGGGCCAAAAAGATGATCACGACTGATCTGGGAACAGACCCAGCAGTGAACTCAAATGTCAGCGGAGTGTGGTGGGAGACGCCGGCGTGCGGAGGAAGCCCGCAGTGAGAGCTGCCACAACTGCTTTACTAATAAATATGTAAAATATGAACTAGTGCAGGATACAGTAGACAGCGCTCGAGAGATGATAAAAATTCATTGTAAATGTCAAATATCCTTCCGGACCTCGGCGAGAACATATTAAAAACAAATATTTGACACGAATCTTTGACACAGGTGATGGAACGTGAATGACAAAGAAATAAATTAAAGGGACAGTACACCAAAAAAAACTGTCATTGTTTGCTTATCAACATGTCATTCTAAACCTGTATGACTTTTAGTCTTTCATAGGACACAAAACAGAACGTGAGCATAAGTACATATTCTTAATATAAGCTTATACTGTTTTTATGCATTATCTCTAACACACTGTTAATATGATGACAAAGATCAGTAAAAATAATCAATCTAGAACAGAACATTTTCAGTCAAGGATGACACTTTTGCCATCATTAATACTGAGGCTTTGAGCTCTTAAACTGACACAACAGCACCACAGAAACATCATAAAAGTCGCCCGTATGTCTCGCTACATTCCATATTATATAAATATATTACGCTGGAATATAACAGACAAGTAAGGTCACATTTATGGTGTTGTTATGGCAAATTGTTGCATCACGACAGCCACACGATCACGACCTCCACAGTGTGGGATGTTTCCTCATGGTGTACCACGGAAAATGTCACACGAGCAAGAAAAGACACAAGAGCAAGAAAAAATTAATGACTAAATTTATCATTTTTGAATAAGACAAACGTGTCTTTTGGGGGGAACTATTCGTTTTAATGATTTGTGACAGTGACCTCCATAGCCACGAGGTAAAAAAGTTACCCATAATCCCTTTCTCCAAGTTCTGCATTCTGTGGATCAGAGAAGCCCTCTGGTTGGCTGACCTTAAACTGTCATCTTTATTTTCAGGCTTCATAATTACTTGATGCTTTATTTTCTTATTGTCTCAGTGGGAGGGTTCGAGAGTGTGTCACTTCTAATTGAAGTAAATGTGTCAGAGAACTGCTGGTAAATAACAGTATCACCCAGTTTTGGTATCCGGCAGACCCCTTCATGTAATGTAATAAGTACATTACATATATACGGTATATATATATATATATATATATATATATATTACGTTTGTGTCAGTTTCCTGAAAGCCAGAATCTCAGCTGCCTTGAACAGCTCGACTCCGCCGAGAGAATTTAATGGGAAATATTGCAGGTCAGATTGTCCTGTCATGCAGAGGTTTAGCGACCATGACGTCTCTGTGTAACAAACAACAGCCCCTGCCGAGTTTCACGCCTTAATTTGTGCTGTGAAGAGCACAACAATAACGCACGACGGCAGTGCCATTCCTCTATCACAAAAGTTATCTTCAGAAATGACACGCTCTGCGCCTGACTGTGTTCTGTTCTTCCCCTCCCTGTTTACTCTACCCTGATAAAACACATAGCACAGTGGCCCAAAATGGACTTTACAATACAGACAAAATGTCAAACTAAGTGTTATTGACAAACAAGTTACCTTTCCTGCAAAGGTACATTTAGCCATAAGGTACATTGGATGTTTGTATGACATTTCCCCTCGTAGTACAACATATTAACTACGTTTCACCAACGTTTGACAACCAGTTGTCCCAAAACTTTCATGTGTGCCTCAATCGCGAGTTTGTGTTGAACGAGGCACAACCGTCTTCATATTTCTGAACAGCGGATATATATTGTTCTATCATTAAAAAAATAAACAAACTGCTTCTTAGTTTTATCAGTTTAAATCATTTTTGGTGTTATCTCACTGAAAGTGCCCAAATACTTTTTGGGCTTCTGTATCTAGGCACGATTTTCTCTGCGCAGTACTAAGAGATGGAATATTTGGCAATTTCTGAAAATAAACCATTGATTTTGAATAAGCGAGGCCAAGCTCGCAGTCCAGTGCAAAAATGAGATGCAAACACAAGACAGCCACACGGTCTGTGCCTTCGCTTTCATCTCAGGCATTAGGTTCCCAAATGTTCCCAAAAAAAGACGTTTTCACTGCGCTTATGTAAAATGAGGTTGTGTTTATCCGAATTATGTGCAAATATACATTCCCTGATTGCCAGGCACGGTTGCAGAGTAGGTAAGTAAATCCGAAACATAACTAATAATAACACGCATCACAACCGAACCAGCTGACTCATCCACAACCTGTTTTGGCACAACACACATTAGTCAATCAACAGTAAGAAAACAGATTAGCGTTCTGGTATAAATGCTAGTTTAACAGTGTGCCTGTAATGTGACACTGTCAAATGGTGAGAGTTTAGCATTATTTAAAAATTTAAGACAAAAAAACGTTCCAGCTTACAGGGATTGTTCTCAGAATGTTCTCTAAAAGTTCTCTTAACGTTATCAAAAATGTTCTAATAATATTAGTAGAAATTTGTAAACGTTTTTTAATAGCATTTACATAACAAATCAATAATGTTAATCTAAAAAAATGGTCTTTTTGAACATTCCTAGCACTTTAAAAATAACATTTTAATGCTGTTGTTATCTAATGGAAACACTAGGGAAACATTCTTGCAACCCAAAATTGTTAGCTGGGTTCACCCAGATCAACACCTGAAGTACTGTAGTAACTTCCTACGCTTTCTTTCAATTTTAACCGCAGACGGACAATAACAGACCAGCTCTGCATGAAACCGATTTATAATTCAGCAATAACGTGCGATTCTTCTGAATTCACACGCAGAACTTCATTCAGGTCAGGAAGTGGAGCAGGATGTGAATATTCATCTCACTCTGTTACACTTATGGAAATCTGCCTGTAATGTCAGACATTCAACAAGCAGGGTATGACTAAGGTCAAGCTGCCACAAGCCCACATGTTCTCTGACGACAGGCACCCTCTGTGGAGAACATGTGTTGATGGAGATGGTCTGTTCCATTCAGTAGAGATGGGGGACTAACCATCTCACCGAAGAGACAACCATAAATCACCTGTCACCCAAACAAACAGGCCCAAAACATCATCCATGAGATTTATGTGAAATCTCTGTTGTTTCTTATGGAAACAACGAGATAAAATAAAGAGCAAATGAAGATTTGAATATACGCTAGTATGAAGATGCGCAGCTAACAACTTTAGGTTGTAATAATGTTTCCGTAACGTTTCCATTAAGTAAGAAAAATGATAAAAAATATTAGTTTTAGGAACATTCAAAACATCCATTTTTTTCTTGGTTCTAATAACATTATTCATTATTATTTTTTAATTCTGTAACATTTTTAAAACATTCCACTAACTACTTAAGAATAACATTTTTGATATATAAAACGTTAGGAAAACGTTCTGTTACCCTTACTGCAGGAACGCTTTTGATAACTTTGAGAGAACTTTTGGAGCACATTAGCCAATGTTCTGGGAATGTTTTCTGTTAGCTGCATATATGTCTCCTGCATATATGATCTCAACAATGTCTCAATCTTGGCTCAGAATTCCGAGATTCAACACCAGTGTGCAATAAAGAGACTGTCGGTCTGAGATGTGCACTCCACATATATACTTTTAGCTCGATACATTATCTGTAAGTTAATTCTTGTCTTATTTATGCCCTTTCCTGTTTCTCCTAAGGATTCTTCAGCGACACATCTGACACAACGTTAATCCTCACAAACACAAATGAGAACTCCATTTCATACATAAGAGCAACCTCATATTCTCCTCTGGGCAAAATAAGGATTATTTCATTTAATAATCCAACCCTTCCGTAGAATAAGGTATTACTGACTATAAATAGTAACAAGCAGAGATAACTGATAGCTTGTTTATTTCACATCTTATTCCCCAAATGCATAAATGCTGTTTACTTCAAAACGAAAAATGCATGAATGAGTCACCCTGTACTTCCAGATCCTTACATAAACGCATGTGAGGCTGAGGGAAAAAAATTCCCATCCTGAAGATTCCTGATTCCTATCTTCTGCTTGCTGGACCTTCTGCGTGTCAATCAAGTAGCACATCGCACTGTTAGGAAATCATTTCAGGATTGAAAAGTCGCCACTGTAGAGAACGGCTCTGATCCTGTGATAACACGACACACAAGAGGCCATTTAGACAGCGTGGAAGGTTTAGTATTCTAACCCTGCACGTTTGGTGCTTTTGAAGGGGCATCTAAGAACCTGTGAGACTACAAGTAAACATGCATTTAAAACCTTCATGCAATGACTTGATGAGTGTAATTATTTGATTAGTGTTGACGTTTTTTCCACTGCCACACGAATGGCGAAATAGCTTTTTCATCAATATTTCATCAATATTTTTGGTCTACATTCGCAGATATACTGTATCTGTATTTTTAAATGTGCTAAAAGTTAAAGGATTTTTCCCCACAAACATTTTTTGTTTTGCTGGTTGAAAGTCTCTTCACATCCTGATAGCAACCACTAAGTGGTCTAAATATAAATATCTTCTGTGGAAGGTCCAGAACCATTAAATGTTCGTCCAAACAATGTATTCTCAGTTGGTAGAGTATTGTGCTAGCAACGCAAAGGTTGTGGGTTCGATTCCCAGGGAGACTGACACTGACAAAATGTATAACTTGAATGAACTGTGAGTTGCTTTGGATGCTGTACACATTAGCACATAGGTGGTCTCAAAGCTAACAGACACAGACTAAACATCAAAATAACCGACTGTTTTCATTTCACGAGGTCCTGATAATAATTATTTTTCAAAGAAATCCATTAAGACGTTTCATAAAATGTTGGTTGCCTCTACTTCAGAAACCCCTGAGACTAGCTTTGACTGAAGTGACATAGATGGTGAACACAAAAGGTCAACACCTATCTGATATCAAACTAAAAAAATGTCCTTTGTCATAACGGAGAGATTATGGCAGCTCATCTCTGATCCCTGCGTACGCCTGGGATTTAGGGCCAACTTTTCTCATGACTTCTTGACTTTTACTAAGAGAGAATGAGAATGATTCACCTGCGTGACAGATTGAGAGAAACAAGAAGGAGCGGAGCAAAGTGGCTTTCGTCTTTAATTACCAAAAAGCCTTGAAAATAGCTGTATTTTTCACAAAAGCACTTTGGGACCCCGAGAGGTGAGTCTGAAAACTGAGAAATGATATTGTGCCCTGGAGCCGCTGCAAAAGTCTCGCTGTTGTGTTTTGACTTTGGTAAAGTTAACCGCTTATTCCTAGGTCAAATATATTCCAGGGTCTCGGTTGAAGGCTGTTATCCAAACTTCCTGACACTTAATGATATCGCTCCATCGGGAGGAGAATTGATCGTCTGCACGGTCCACAAGTCAGTCCACAGGAC
>JAZGTJ010020642.1:0-10290 GCA_036877575.1 Botia almorhae
ATCACAGTTTCCTGAATGACTCCAGCTGAGTCTGACGCTGTCGTTCGTCACAGAGTCTATGAGTAGATTTTCAATACCCAATGGCACTGAAAGAAAGAGGTCAAGGGTCATTCTGCTTAATAGCGACTGAGATTTATGTTGTATTTGTTTAAAGCGATTAGCATCGTTTGAATATGCGTGAGTGTTTATCCTAGACAAAGAAAATGTAAATAAATGCAGATATTAAATGAAACTCCAAAAAGATAAATACAGGTTGGGCGAAAAGTAACTAGGCATTGAAAATTGGTAATAAAGTCCATATTTCTAATACAAATGTATTGAAACAAATTGTACATGTACTTTATTACACAGCAAAATGGGAGCAAATCTTTCAATTTCAATGTAAGCACCAGTGGATTCAACCGGTGTCCTCAAACGGCCGGGGATGAACACACAGTCTTCTGAAGGAAGTTGTTTGGGATATTGTTGAGAACCTCTCGCGGCCGATGTCTGTACTATCGACCGGGAAATATGAAATCCTGTTTACTATCATCAATTTAGACGCTGTTTCATTATGACTCCAGTGATATAGTCAATTTTTAATGCCTACTTACTTTTCACCCACCCGGTAGAACTCCATTAGCTTGCTAATCAAAACTAGATTTTTTTAATTTTTTGCCAAAATAACTCGCCACGTAATACATGACGAGGGACACCACGTCCAGGTCTACTTACAGGTATAAAAAGAGACATTCTGGGGGTTGAGATCTCGCCCACATTTCACTGGAAACACCTGCACACTGTATTGTGTTCCTGCTGTGAGTGTCTCAACATTTGTAGACAGATCTGTCTCATTAAATGTCTGCCGTGTGTCCCCCGTGACTTCCACTCTGTAATGGCTGATATTCCCAGCGGGTCCTTGACTCCACTGAAGAAAGCCTCCACTCTCAGACACATTGGAAATGTTAATTTGCCCAAAAAAACGCTCTACGGACAGATAGGTGCAATAAGATAAGCTCCTGTTTTTAAATGATCCTAAGTTATTTAAAAACTATATTTAAAATGATTTAATATTGAAATAAAAATGATTGAAATATTATGTTAAATCTTTAAATGACAACGTTTTCTTACCGTCATAACAGATGAAGGGTAGTTGTTCATAACACTGTTTTTCTCTCCACAGGCCAAAGCTGAGCAGAGACACACAAGCGTCATCAATGTACTCCGCAGGGTCCAAATCAGGTTCCGGGTCACATGTGCTTTTCGTGCTGTTAAGAGTGACATTAACAGGCAGTGGGCTTGAGTACAAACTATGAGGCGTTGTACTGACCACAGGCCTGGTCTTATTGTCAAACTCATCGGGTGTCATATTTAAGCAGGTAAGGATTTCAAACAGCAGGGGGCACAGGACCTCTGTGTTGTCGTTTTGGGGTGCTGCAGTTGGGCTCATGGTGCTACCCGCTGGGGTCATCGGGGTACTAGTAGAAGAACACGCAGGTAGTTTTTCCTTGGGTATAGGATGGCCAGGGATCCAGTTCTGATATGTCACGGGATCTCCATTGGACCATCTGGACCATGGTACGGAGCCATTGAAGTGTCTTCGTCTGAGTCCAATCCAGTAGTCTGAGGTGAGGTTCTGCACAACGAGGTGGACGTTCCTGCTAGTGATGGTGGTCAGTTCTTTGTAACAGACCTGACAGTGGAGCCGGGCTTCATCCCATGTGGTGTTCTTGGACTGAGGAAAGTACTGCTCCTCAGCCCATATCACTGTGGCTAATGTGATGTTTATAGGAGAGCGATAAGCGATGAGAATGTTTAACAAAGTGATTGTCATGTATTCTGTTTTGAAGAGAGTTGCTGCAGGGCATTTAAAGCTTGAAAACTATGTCACCATGAAAACAAAATAAGGGCTTATTATAAATGATTATTGTTTATAGTAAACATTTATATAATAATATTGTTCACCTGCCCTCATAATCTTTCATCAGAATCTGAGAAGGTACTTCCCCTCTGGAACAACACACCTTTTATGGTGTGGGTCTGACGACTTGGGCGGAGCCAGAACCGTTAACCACTCCCTTTCAACAGTCTACTGCGACCTTTGAATTGTCTACGTTTTGAAAGCCAATAAATTAACAGTGATAAAAAGCCCCGCCCACTAGGTTTTGTTTCACTTTAACGGTTTACTGTAATATCTTACGGCCCAAAGAATGCAAATATACATTTATCAATTGTGCGGGGTTATGCAAATTTTTGTGAGCTAGTTTTTCCAGGAAGTTTTTTTGAGGTTGTAAATATAAACCTGGTGACAGCAGAATCAATAGTGAACTGCTTTTCGACACACCAATAATTGTAAATAAATGAAATACCTCTGAAATACATCTTATAAAACATGTCAAAAGGAAATCATCCTGATGTTTATTATTTACAAAACATAAAACCAGCTTTTCTGCAGCTCAGTGGTTAGAATCCCAAGGGATTGCACATACTCAGAAACAATGTATAGTACAATGCCATCTAAGTCGCTTTGGATAAAAGCGTCTGCCAAATATGTAAATGTAAAAAATATTCATATATATAATTGTCCTCTCAGAATTTAATGATTCCAAATAAAGGTAAAGACAAAAGTTTACAAACTTACCCAGAACAAGTGGCAGCCACAGTAGCATCTTTAATTGGCCTCTTGATTTTCTTGCGGTGAAATAACGTCAGGAGAAGAAAACTGTATGTTGCTTTGAAATGTTTTGGAAAAATGAGACCGAAAACAAGCTCTTTTGACAAATCCGTTATTAATGTCACCGTTAATATTATATTGTAATTATATTGTATTTTATATATAAACGTATTAATTATATATACGAAAGAGAAGAAACTCACTATCCCTGGAACGTTTGCTCTCCCTCTGATGTTCCCGATTCCACAGCAAGCTGTCTACCTATGCATTGTAAATTTGCATTAAAAAAAATCCTCAACTTGTCCACTGAGCCTGCATATGCAAATCGCTGATATGTAAGTGAACCTTACTGCAATGTAACTGGAGTGTAAATGTTGATGAATGTGTTCCATAATGCAATAACTGCAAGCGGCCAATAGACTGCATGTTTAAAAATGTTTTCGAGTTAAATGTCCTGTTTGTTTTTTTCTGTACATTCAAAAAACAGCCACTTCTTCAAGTTCTTTGGTTCTTCTGATTATGTTCCTTCCAGAAGATGGAAAAGCCATTTTCAATCTGATACTTTTGCATTATGATTTTCAGACTGTAAACAGATTAAAAAAATAACACTGATAAACCCTTTTATTATTACAAAAAAAACCTTTATTTTTCTTTCTCAAAAGCCAGCAAAGATGTTTTGTAAAAATAATGCTTTGCATGCATGACATTTGCAAAAAACGGTGATACTGGAATGTAACGCGTGTCTGAGCATAGATTTAAACATAGGAAAACATTTTATTTCAAGACAATTATAAGAAACAATGGGCTAAAAACACTACAAATTCAATACATCTTTTTGGTACACATTTTGGTAGCCCAATACAAAAAAAAAGGCTAAACACCAGAAGACCTGGAAGTAGAAAACAGTATGTGCGTGTATACAAAAACAGCATGAATGCTGAACATACAAAAGTCTCACATGACTTAAAAACATTTATTCGGAATCACTTCTGACAAGCAGTTTCTTTCCTGTTTTCGGCTGAACACTGGCTTGATCGTGCTTTTTATGGGAACTACAAGAAAAAGAAAAACTTTCATTTACCACGTAAAAACAGCAACGCTAACCAAAACAGAGCAATTAATGACTTAAATTAATGACGTGAATTAAAAAGCTTCATACCGTTTCTGCCTGTATTTCTGCTGTTCTGCCTCTGACATGGAGTCCATCAGCTCCAAACTATTGTTGATGTTCTTCAACATCTGAAACCGTTCTTTTCCTCGAACCTAGAAAAAAAACCTTTGTGTCAAGATATTTGAAACATGCAAGCACATTTATTTCTATAATGACATCATGAACTTTACTCACGTGAAGAATAAATATCTCCTCATCAGAGTCGGTTTTCAGCTTCTTGCTCGACACAGAGTGAGGTGGAGGTGGCTCTTTGGACTGGTCCCGAGTTTGACGTTCTGATGTCATTTTGGTAAAAAGGAATCAAGAAATAAAACGTGCTGTTCCAATACAATTAATGCAATTTAAAAAAATATATTTTCTTTATGACAAGTTTAAATTCTACACAACTGCTGTAAGAACAAGCTAGAATGTTCTACCATCCTCAGCACCCACACACACAATATTGTAGCCCAGTATTCTCCGCTCTGTTTACAAACATGACAGTTCAACCAACAATTCCCACCAAATACAAACAAATTACAAATCATTATTACAGACTCACCATTGCGAAAGGAGAACGTTTTGAACATTGATCTCATATATACCTGCTCAGGAACTTCTTTTAGTTCATCGTTTTACAGTTTATCAAACAAAGTTCAGAATTTTTTATACAGAATACAAGAATGTTACCCCTAACACTTTTACAGTGTTGTTATGTGTTATGTGTACCATGTTTATTGGTTGCGTCTTAAATCAATGCACTCACTTCTCTTTGTCCCTGTAACTTTCTCCCCAGTAGTACTCTTCACATTCTCCTCCTCAGTTTTGCGGTCACGGCCTGGGCATGCACATACGCGAACTTCAAAACACTGCCGAGCGAGAACCTGGCCACTGTTCACAGAACAGGATAAAAGTTAGCCCTGGTCTCCAGCACCACCCAAAGCGTGAACAACATCCCAAGGACAGAGAAAATAAACAAGAAGTTGACTCACTCGTATGTTTCCAGGGTCAATAAAGTTAAAATTGGACGTCTGTTCATACCACCCATGCAACTACTGTTGCACATATAATTGAGCAGTACAGTAGTTGCGGATGAGCCGACCTAGACAAAACAGAGCAAAATACAAACAAGTGCAATTAGAGATCAAAGAAAAAATATGCATAATTTTAAATGTTTTAAAGCTGCAATCCCTAACTTTATTCAGGTTAAAAATGAACAAAAATCAGTTAAGCAAGTACATAACAGACCAGTTTTCAACAATCTCTTTATCCCAATTTGCAATGGTAAGCTTATAATACTGATTTATTATTAGCGCTGCCTTTCAGAGAGGCAAAAGTTAGGGATTGCACCATTTATAATAGAAAAACTGCTGTGAAATAGTTTATAATTTGATACAGAATTTTTATAAACAATGGGACGGGCCACAATGGCACATGTCAGGTACACAGGGTGCTTCTGCTCACAATGCTATAGGGTTAGCCCTATAGTTTTTCAATTTGTTTACAAATATAAGTTAGTGTTAGTGGGAAAATCGCACCCCACATTTGACAGGTGTGTTCATATCTCACCTGTGGCGACTCATAGGGCAGTGTCACGCTGTGCCTTTTGGTGTACAGATCCTCGTGGTACTGGGCTCTCGGGTTGCCCTCCACACGGATGAGATGGGTACGATAAGAAACAGCTGAGGAGGGAAGAGTTGGCCAATCAACAGAGGCACGCTGATGCAAACAACAATCTAATAAGAACTGCCTTTACAGACAGTCATTTGAGGTTTAACAAAATGCTCCCGAAATGTTTAAGACTACGTTTTATTTTAAGCCATTAAAGAACTACTATCTATTATCTGAATATGCGACAGTAACAGTATATTCATGACCTCACTGTGATGTTCGGTGTGGTTTATCTCGTTTGCATTATGTAAAACATATCAACACACGTCATTATTCCGTAAAGTGAGACTTCACCTGACATTTCTCTCATGTTGCTTTAAACATAAATGGAAATATGTTGGTAAACTATTTTGAGTCGTTTCGGAAAGACTTTTTACAACACAAGGTTTGTCAAATGTAAGAAAGTTTACGCAAGGCTGACGTGAAGAGAAAAACATAAAAACTTGAGTCTCAAAACTATTAGCGATTCGACCTCCTGAAGATTCCACTCTGCGGGCCCCTATGGGAAGCAGTTGTAACCCCTGCAGTACAACTTCAATTCCACCTGCCTTTGGAGTTGAACCAAGCTAACAATTTTAGGTTGTAAGAACATTTCCCCAATGTTTTTATTAAGAAAAAGTTTGTTATTTTGAAAGTTCTAGTAACGTTTAAAATTACCTTTTTTGTAGATAGTGTATTAACGGTTTTCAATAAGATTGTTACTCAAGCAACAGAAAATAATGCTATCCTGTAGCAAATCAAATGTATATATTTGTGTGTGTATATATATATATACACATATATATATATATATATATATATATGTTTGTATATTCTACCCCACCCTAAACCCAACCATCACAGAAAGCACATTTTCAAAAACGATCATTCTGTATGATTAATAAGCTTCCTATAAATTTCCTCATTAACATCTAAACATCCATTACTGGTATTACTAGTAATAGCGCGTGCACACGCGCGCACACACACACACACCTTCGTTGTTCTCAGCAACATTCTGGTGGTGTGGACAGCGGATCACCACCTCAGAAACATGCTCAGATTTTTTATAGACTGCTGTGGCTCTTAGCACGGCCCCCTGAGGCGGCTCTTTCTCCACCAGCACGTCCACAGGGCAGGTTTTGGCAAGCTGACAGTACAGCTTGTTCAGCTTCTGAGAATACTGTGGGGAAGACAAGCTTCATTAAACTTAAAACTTTATCACTTCTGACAATTTAGTGTGCAACAGTCAGGCGTTTAAATGATCTCAACTAATAATTACTTTTCAACACTTGAATTTTAAGAAACTAACTAAAACCAGGCGAGTTCTGGTGGCTGAGCCCAACGTCACGAGTGAGTTTCTGAAAATCGGACGGATGCAGTGGCACATAAGACTTTAGGATTTGCGCAGTTTGTGAAGTCACCTCAGCATTCGCATGTTTTTCCGTTTCTCCATTTAGATTCAAAGCCTTTTGTAAGCTAACTTTACATTCAGACAAGCAGCTACTAAATTACGCGTACCCATCCGAGGGTGCCTGGTTTTTTGGGGTGGGGGCAGGGGGCTTTAACCGTTTCCTTGCCAGAACACATCATGCAGTCTTAGGACATGCCCAGTCATGTTACGCTGTCTATTGTCGTCCTGAGACCTTATTGGCTGCTGGGCTCTTCATTCACGTTTCAAGTGAAATCAGAGGTTCTGGTAAAGAACGAGGACAAACGTAGACCTCAGTTTAGTTACCGTTTTTTACGAACGTCGAGGAACCATTTTTACCTCCTTGTGGAACTGCAAGAAAGGGCTCAAGGACAAAACAGACGGTAAGAGAATGCTAGACGCTCTTACGTCATAAATTCCACTCGTAATTCGAAATTACGAAAATATCATGATATATCATTGGACTTACAACTTCATGCTTTGGAAGCCACAAGAACCCTTTTTAACTCCATTAGATCTGCGTTTAATGATAGTAAACTTCGTTTTGCTCATCACTCACGGTGGATGTTGCAGATTTGGCGGTGCTGGACTGATTGAAGCATAATTTGAAGCCGTATTCTCCAGGATAGTCGGTGGTGGATGGCACTACAGTGGAAGAGGGTGGTTGGTTGTCCACGATCGGAGGACAACCTGCAGGTGCGTCGACCGGATCATCTGACCCCGTGAGAACCAGATCGAAGCCCTCTTTGAAAGAGCCATCGGGGAACGCCTGGAGAAATGCAGAGTGTTTAAATTTCATTACAGGTGCCAGTTTTTACTCTGTTCCTGGTTTTAGATTTTTCTAAAATATAAAGTGCAACTTACAGCATTAAGCCAAGCATCACTGTTTGTGCGAGGCAGCTCCATAAGAAGGTTGTTTAACCCTCTGTGGAAGTGAAGTAAAAGTAATTCATTTCAAAAGGAAATTAAAACGACCAAGAATAAGAATCACAGAACCATTCACAAACTCATAATCGCGGTGTGTAATTAACACAAGTGTGGGTTAAAAGTCTCTCGAGCGTTATTAAAACACTCGGGACGTACATGTCACCCCAAAACTGCTCAAACTTGTCATCGATCATGGGCAACTCTGCTGGCTCTTTGTCACTCATGGTTCCGGTTCCTGCAGCCTGTTCACGGGCCACCAGGGGGCACTGGAGACTACAAAACAGAAAGGAAAGAGACAACAGGAAAGGAAACAAAAACATAACTTCAACCCTAAATATTTGTGGATGATACAACACGGATATTGACACTGGAAATTAGGTCCCCGAATCACGTTGAGGTCAAAACAACAGACCTCTACTTTTTTTCTCATTTCAAAATCTTGAGCCATCACATCCATTGATTTCGTTTTGAAGAGGCGGACAAAATCTCATACCCACTGGATCTGGGGCTTTCCACACTCACTCACTCACTCAACACCAAAACCAAGTTGGTAAACCTGATTTAAGACATCCGGGCGGGGTAATTGCCACACATGTGGATCGGAAAAACCTCATGGAAAATTACTGATAAACTATCTATCACAATTATGCACTAATGTTATCGATCTGGTTGGACGGCAAACATCCGAGAGCAACGCATCTCCTTTAGAGCAAAATAAATCAAGATAACGCAGCAGGGCCTTAATCGATTCGAGAAAATCCCTTAAACCACACAATAAAACCTGGTTAAATAAGAAAAGATGCGTGTTGAAATCACTCACGTCGTGTCATTAAGTAGAAAAAAATCGCTTTTCTCGCTTATGTTAAATCTATAGCGTTGTTAAAAAAATATTTCAAACCTGCGCTCAAATCAATCTGTATCAATACCTCGCCTCTCAGTGAAGCACCTTTCCCAAATCTGTGCACGCCTGTCGCTTTCGGGCTCAAAATCAATGTTGTTGGATAAAAACAATCTTTTGCGTACACGTGTTGTTGGGGCAAACTATCGCGCCTCGCAGACAGTCACTTCCCTTATTCACAAGAGCAAACAGCAGCGAGGGTCACGTGGGCACGGTCACGTGACAAACCGGAGGCGCATCGTTTGAATTCGCGAGTATTAAAGACAAATCGGATTATTGATCTTTCTGTGTCTCTTTCGTGAGATTCCGCATCAGATAGATATCGAAACGAAAGTGATATCATTCAAACGTGCTATTTTGTCTTTCTCTTTTACCACCAAACGTATGCATTTAAAGGTAGGGAAGGCAATAATAGAGAGGCTAGCAATAGCAACCCGGCTTTAAAATCATAAGATACCGCCGGACCGAAATGCAATGATCGGACGAACGTTGTATTTTTCCTGCGTCTTCTACAGTGGATATATAAATATATTTACACCACTTTGCTTGGTGATTGCTATCAAGATGTGGAGAGTCTTTTAACCAACGTAACAAAAAATGAAAAAAAAAAATCACCTAACCTTAATTCACCCTGAACTGCTTAACATTCAGACATCATTCCACCGACCGTTTTGTAGAAAATTTCAGTTTTATATGTGCTGCTTTTTATGTGTTTCTGGATTTGTTAACCTTATACTTTTACAACAAATTTTAAGATTACAATATGAGAATGTGCCTTTGATCTCAGTTGACATAATGTTTAGCACTACACCTTAATAAAGACTCAGACGTCACACTTTTTCTTTCCATTGTTTGTACGTCCCCCATGAGATCTAGTGAATATAAACATATTTTTTCACATTTATTTAAATAATGTTTTGAATACCCATTTGTATTGTATTAAAAGTGAAATGTAATCACGTGATAAATCGGTATATTTTATGAAGTGATTCATACGAATGGGTCATTTCTAATTATTACTTTTCTGTCATCCGATTTTAGATGTCAGCTGTTTGACAATCAGATGGTTACACTATGTTTATCCTAGCTTTGTAAGTGTAAGATACCGCCCTCCTATGAGAGCGCTCTCTAAAGCCACGCCTCCTCTGACACAAACGCATACGGTTTGACAGGCAAGCAGAACATCCTGTTACTGCATTCAGACCGAATATTTAATTGGACAAACATTTTATGGTCCTGCGCCTTCCACAGAAGATATTTAGACCACTTAGTGATTGCTATCAGGATGCGAAGAGATTTTCAACCAGCATTTTCTGGAAAAAAAATACATCTCTAAAAAGATACATTGAATCCTTGGACTAGTAAATACCAAGGATAGCATAACTTAAAACAATCAAAATGTCATTTAAATATCTCATGTTGTGTATATACTGATCACAAGAGCTGCATTATTATGATTTGCCAGGCTCCAGCAGACACTGAGTGGGCCTTCAACAGATCTGGTTTCTTTGGTTTAGTGAGTGAGACACACATGACTCTAGCTGGGGCCCTTATTTCAGCTGACAGGTGTCGGGTTCACA
>JAZGTJ010020643.1:0-10290 GCA_036877575.1 Botia almorhae
AAGGAGAAGTTACAGTAGGCTGCATGCAGGATGTGTTGGCTTTACTGTACTGCGAGAACTTGAAGATCTTTTGCTTGAATTAAACCATCTGGAGAGCTTCAGTGTAGTTCTTTAGTGCTGCCATCATCATTATACTGCTGCTTATACTAGCATTACTGAACGTTTGGCATAACATTTGAATAGAGCTTTCCTGTAGCTCAGTGGTTAGAGCATGGCGTTAACAACGCCAAGGTCATGGGTTCGATCCCAGGGATTGCACATGCTCAATGTATAGTGATCAACGTGTAGTATAACGCAATGTAAGTCGCTTTGGATAAAAGCGTCTGCCAAATGCCTAAATGTAAATGTAGAGTGATCTGACTTGTTTCTTTGAGTCCAGAAAGCATCCACTCAGAACACCTTAACAAAGTGCCCTCAAACCCACAGCACAATGCTCAGGGCCGACCAGTTCGGAATTGTCGAGCATTACTGAAGTTTTCCTAAACTGTATAGATTAAGCTTTTTAAAAGAACTGGTTGTCTTTCATTTATTTTAGCTGCTTGCAAAAACTCAAACTCGTGCACTTTTTGGATAATTCTGTGGTTCTGTGTTGGCCCAGCATGATTAATGTATTGACCTGTGTAATACAGCAGTAACCCAAATCAATTCAGTGGACTTGCAAAGCACTATTGCTGTTTTTTATATTGAAGAGACTGGCTGCCTCTGAAATCGTTTTATTAAATCAGAAAGTAAATACAATTACTCTTCCTGACATCACCGCTGTTGTTCGTCGATACAGACATCACTTCAGGTGTATGCTGCCACAGCGGCGCATTCCATGCACACCCTGCAGGCTGCAGCATGAAATGGGGCTAATCCTTCCTAAAGCAGCTGTTTCTGAAGTGTTCCCGGTGTTTGCTTGGAATGTGAAGACTGACCAATTAGATCATGTTGAGTGACGGGCGAGAAACGTGCTGCAGTGTCACAATAACACACAATTCTTCTGTGCATAATCACACGTTTATTCTTCTCTCTCCATCTGTGTGTTTCTCTCTTTCTTGCTCTCTTCTTGTGTGTCCGTCATACCGTGGTCTAATTTCACCCGGTCGGCCTCCAGGCGCACAGAACGGACATTTGTGTTGTGTTTTCTCAAAGTGAAACGAGATTGGAATCGGGCAAACTTGGCTCACACCATAGGACATGTAGCTGGGAACCGGGGGGCATCCAAAAACTGTTGCACAGACTAAACAGAAGCAAAGAGTACACCACTTCCTATGTGAGGAATAGCTGACACCATCCACCAACTTCACCAGCGAGCAGTCGCCAAAGTCCAGTTCTGATGTTCCTGACTGTTTGTGCTCCTCTGCAGAGTCCACTGAAGAGCCCTCCAGCGCAGGTGTGGTCGCAGGGGCCGTTCTCGGCAGCCTCTTGGCTCTCGCGTTGGTCAGCGCATTGGTTACTGTGTTAGTGATGCGTTGCCGTCGGCAACAGCGCGGATATTCGGGCGACGGCGAGCAGGGCGGCTACGGCAACAAAACGCGTCTGTTTGGAGCCAAGAAGGCTAGCAAAAATGGTGCAGGTGCTAACAACAACGGGCCGATCTACACGTACCATGAGGGCGAGCCAGGAATGCTGACGACTAAATGCAATGAATTCGCACATGTGATGGGCAGTGCACCAACCGCCCATGACATCCTGCTGAGCGGCGATCTAAACGAAGCAGCGCACAGGAAGTTTGACACGCTGAATGACAGCATGGAGGAAGAAGAGGAGGATGAGAGGTACGACCGCTTCGGTGGACTGCCGCCCGGCTACCAAATACACCGGGGTGAAGAGGAGTGCGCGCCGTACCTCGAAGATGACATGGAGTCTCAGCGAGACGGGTCCATCATTTCCCGGACTGCCATTTATGTCTAGAGTAGACAAACACGTGCTGAGAGATGTGTGCTGATATGCCTGTTATTTACCTGATCCAAACTTGACCTTTTAAACAAAGAGCTTGAAGGAACCGTGTCGTGGAACCAAGCGGTTCATGTTATTTCTGTGCAAAAAAAGAACTTTTATTATCAACCAGAACAAAAAACATTTAAAATGCGGCTCACATCACAGTCCTGTGACAGACATGAAAGATTCACACAATTATTTGACATTTCTGCATTTGGCAGGTGATTTTATCCCAAAAGACTTTTCGTGCATTCCAGTTATTTCCATAAAGTTTTGAGCTACAGGAGTTACGGAAGTTGTGAGGAGATTGTGATTAACTGTAACCTGCTGTTAATACCTGTTTCTACAGAAATCATTTGATGGTTCACCCAGTTCCCTCGAGCACAGCAGTTAAACATGCCCTTCATAAGGTGGAGCGATTCTTCATGCTATGTTGTGCTGGTTACGTCATCCACACGGATGTCCTGGAACAGATGTGATACTTGTTGCATCCATCGCCTTGATCTTCAAAGGCTTTGAGATCAGCTAGATCTTTCATCTAAACAGAGAGAACACACATCTTACTGCTGATTCTCAACATCTGGGTCGTCCATCTATATGGCCCTGATGAATTCAGTAGAGGAGTTTTCTGAATGACTCCAGAGCTTCTAGGAACAGGCGTAATCATGTTTCCCCATCCCGTACTGCCTCTGCAGAGCAGCCCGTTCCAGGCCATGTTTAATTCAGAACAGGAAGTGTTGTGCATTAGCCGTGTGCATCCCGGGCTGATGCTGGAAGCGTCTTTTTTCTAAATAATCCAGTTATATCAAAACCATAGAAGAAGATATCCAAACACTTCAGACAGGCTAGTCACAGGAGAGAACCAAACGCCCACAGCATGACTTCAGCCCAGACGAATTCCTCACTTTCCAAAAAAATGCAAAAAACTGCGAGCGAGAGTGATTTTATTGTTTTGACAACTCCACTTAAAACAGATGAAATTGATTGACAGAGGCTGTAGATTGGTGGCAGAGGCGGAGCTTGAGAGAACGCCTTCATGTGGGGGATTATGGGATTGCGGAGTGCAAGCGGACTTTGGCAGGAAGCATTAAGCCGGGCAGCATATGCTGTTGGGTTCAACTGAGTTTCTGGTCTTGAAAAGCTGCCAGCTGTGACAGAAGGTCAAAGGGTATCACACTCTTAGCGTATGTTCAGCTGTGAGATTAGAGCACTCGCTTCACAAACTGTGTTTCTTCAGAGCGGGTCAGCTGTTTGTTTTTTAAGCCCGGCACATAAGTTGACTTCTACCGCTCCCCAAAAAAAGATATGTATGACATTTCAGAGAAACATTGATGTGTGCTAATAAAACCCTAATGTTGTGTGTACATTCCAGATGCGAGCTCATTTGTCTGCAGTATTTGGTCAGCGCATGTTTTGCATAATAACATGCAGTTTGTATGGATTCTTTGGCAGTGGTTTGAATTACTAAGGCAGTGAGTCATTCACCCTTGGTTTTCAGAGCTTCGCTGGAGGAAAGTTAGAGGGATAATGACAAAGAATGCTCTCGCTTCAGCGCACACCGATGTGATGTCACCCAGACAGTTTCTGCAGCCAGCAAAGCAGATATAGCACGAGTTAATTTGAAGATTATACTATCTAACCCAGCGACTGTAATGGCAGCCGTTACTGTAGCCCACACTGCAGACGCATCTGCTTTTTCTCCTCTAAACCTTTAAGCTGCATCGCTGCAGAGAGAAATGCGGTTCGTAAAGCTGTTTTCTCAGACTCGCTCAGTCCTTGAATTGTTCAGACTTATAATGCTGCCAAAAAAACAAGATGTGCAAAAATAACGAGGGCAGAATACATGAATAGTTTTTTGTTTGCAGTTGCAAAGGTATTAACTTCACCAAATGGTTTGTGATGTGAAATGTGAAACCGCGTCAAGACAGATTTGTGTATGCAGTGAGGCCGGTGGGCTGCGTTATTTCTTCACTAGAGAAACGCTTGTGAACATTTGATGCATTAGACTTTAGAATACTGAACGACTGATGTTATCAAATCAAGCGTTGATGACTTGCATTGGTGTTTCTCTGAATAACGTCTGAATGTTATAATAGAAGATGTGTGTTAAGAGTCGGATGTTGAATACCATGTTCTCGTTTGCACAGTTCCAAAGCGACATAAAGATCAAATATTGGCTGTCGAGTGACTCTGTCTGGGTTAGATTTCACCCTAAAGTAAAAAAACTGAAATTAGAAGTATTTTAAAAAAATAAAGCCTATTTTTGAGGACCATTAAAACATTTTGCATTAGGGTGTTTTCATGTCAATTTAACACATTATTTCCTCCCCAGTATTTGATGGCAATATTAATAATGAGAATTTGTGCTTAATTGTCACAATCATTGTCATTATATTTGTCAACAAGCAATTCCAAAATGCATTAAGTCTTAATGGTCATGAAAATAAGATTCTGTTTGTTAATGTAACACAGTAACTTGATTGATCTTGTGAATTTTTTTTTTTGGTCTAAAATGTGACCTGGACATGTTTTTGTGAGTTTTGTGCAGTAACGTTTGGTGATGAGAGAGTCCATTTGTCCACATGTTCACAGTATTATGTGAAGTATTTTTTGATGATAATCTGATGAAAGTGCCTTCTGTGATGTGTTCAGCTGAATATTGGCCACAGTTCATTGGCGTTCAGTATACTGTAAATGAATGCCAGACCTGAATAGTGGAACAAAGCAACAATATTAAGCAGAAAACTGAGGAACAAAACAGCCCAAACAATGACAGACTGGCCTCATATGATGATTTTATAGCTCCATATTATGGTGCATGTCATTATGTACCCATCAGCTGTGGATGAGATCGTTCGCTGATTTGAACTTATCATTTATTCTGAATGTTGTGTTGTGTTGTCAGGTTGTAACTCTATAACTATGAAAAACATTCGCAATGAACACTGTTGCCTGACATCAAACTTAGAGAGCCAATCATGGCTCACTTCCTGTTTTGTTTTGTAAATAACGCCACTGCAAACAAAATGTCCACAGGTTCATGTCACGACACAAACTGTTTTATCAAGTCTTACTATCCAATCCTGTGAGCAACAACCGGATACTGATTTCTTTTGCTTGTTTAGTTCATTATTGTTTATAAATACTGTGGATGGAAACATACAGTGTTCTTCTGTGAGGTGTTGATGGTGTTTATCTTGATGTGATGTGTTTTGTGTGTGATTATATATAAATATATACTGTATTTATCAACAAGAAATCCAGTAAGATACAGTACAAATGTAAGTATATAACTACTGTAAATAGCAGATGTAGTGGTCCAAGTATGACCAACACCAGTTATAAGAGCAGAAGTAGTATACTAGCCTGAGTACACAAGAATAACCTCAGCTGCCTTGATGTAGGTGGTGTAACCTGACTGCGTATTTAGCAGATGTAGCTTCCCAGACGCACACTAGTTAGTAAGTGACAAGCAGCCTGTAAAGGACATTCGCACATACATGTTATGCACTGATACACACACACACACACATACACTTACATGTGTAATTGACTGTGTCTTAAAGCTGTAATCTTTATCTTTTGCCTCTCTACCGCCATCTCTGTTGGAAACATAAAATTGCAGGTTACTTCATGTACTTTTCTGTATGTTGAAGTCAAATTGTCATTTCCCGTGAATTCAGACGCGACAGCTCAAATCATTGTTCGAAACGTATCGCTCAATAACAGAATTTTGTCATTTTTAGTCAGAACAGTTGGGTGGATTGTAGCTTTAAACAGTCGAATCTCACTGGCTGTCACATTTCACTGCAGAATCAAAAAATAATGACAAAATGTTTTGCATTGTGACATTTGTTTATAACAATTATGTCCCCCCCCATTCCTGTGACTACCAAAAAATCACATTTTTATAACTGTAAT
Source organism: Botia almorhae (assembly GCA_036877575.1). Classification (NCBI taxonomy): domain Eukaryota; kingdom Metazoa; phylum Chordata; class Actinopteri; order Cypriniformes; family Botiidae; genus Botia; species Botia almorhae. The sequence continues at coordinate 5,845 of JAZGTJ010020643.1, forward strand.
ATGGAAAAAGATATTTAACTTAAATGAAGTATTTATACACAATGGTGGCGTAGTTATATTGTTTTAAATTTATGCAAATTGTAATAAAAAAGCTGAATTATGGTACCACGGTAATGAGAAACTAATGAGAATAGCCGTTGAGAATAATGGCCATCAGAATTGAAATGTCCAGATGCATTACGGTAATGACTCTGTGTGTGTGTGTGTGTGTGTGTGTGTGTGTGAGAGAGAGGGGGTGCTTAATTGTCATTCAAATAATGTTACATTGCAATCTTAATGGTCCTATAAACAGGCTTGATTATCGATTAAGCTAAATATAATAAATTTGTTTCTTCCGATTTGCGGTAAAATGTGACCTGGACATGCGAGACTCGCCTGCGACGCATTCCTAATACACTGTGGCTTCGAGGGGTTTGTTTTCCACAGCACAAAATAACCAACACAAATACCAATTACACTGATGGACGACAGTATCACGTGTTTCACCAACGACTCGATCAATATCTGCTCGTGGAAGATTCTAGATGATAAGGAGATGCTGGGGCAGTAATTCTCTTTGAAAATAGTGCCACAGCGGGCAGAGCACTGCCGGGGTAAAAACCAATGTTTTTGGCATGCAATTACGCAGCCTGTTCGCAACTACTGTTCCTTCTTTTTTAAACACAAATGGGTTTTGACATCTCCAGTTTGCATCTGCCTGTAGTCTCAAAGCAACTCGGAGCCATTAGATTCCACACGTGCTGTTTTCCTGCTCTGTTCCGTCTCATCAGCTGCTTGTGAATACTATAAATAAATTAGAGAAGTAGCAAGCGCATTACTAATTAAAACACAACCCTGAATTACCTCCACACCGTCCATTGTTGTGCGTTTGACTTGATGCTTTTTTTGTTTTTGCTGTGTGCGAGATACTGAAGCTCTTTCAGGATAAGTGATGGTTTAATGTCAACCAAGTTTTCCATAGAAACGGAAACGCTTAAACTTGTACGTTGTGTTTAATTGGAGCAGGGAAAAATGGTGTACGTTACAAGCCCCTGTATTTGTCCTGTCACATTATTTTTGTATACTGGTTGTAATTAAAACCTGGTGGATTTTTATATCTCGTGTCTTACGTGTGTGATTGTTTACCTCATGTTTCTGCTTCTGGAGTGTTGCTTGAGGCATCAGATGAAATATGTAGCACTGCCTTCCAGCCATGCGAAAATACAAAGCTTACGCTGCAGGTCCCCAAAACAAATCACACCTGACCTCAGCCTGACTGGAACTAAATTAAAACTCAGTCCTGGAAGGATGTTGATGTGACTTTTTTTTTGCGTGACAGACTGATGAACTGAGCTGACAGCTCAACTCATGATTGGTCAGCAGGGTCATTGCTGAGGTTAGATCGACACCATTAAAAAGTATCTTAAAAAATCATATTCAAATCAGCTTCCTGTCATATGGACCGTTAAGGGCGGGTGGAAATGGGTTCTTATGTATTGTGTATTAAAACATCATTGTAAATAGATTTTTCAGTAAGCAAAGAAATAATTAAAAGTAAATATAATGATACTTTGTGTGTTTACTATATTTTATACATATAAACAATATAATTGTAATATTACAAAAACGCATGAAACATTTATTATAAATATTACCGTAATAAACAGACTGTGGTTTGCTTTCTAGTCATGCCTGTGGGTTTGCAGGGGTGACATCCACCAGACCTCTGAAATCTTTCTCACTTCTCGTAAACCTCGACTCACTAATGGCTTTTGACAAACCTGCAGCCCATTGTGTCTGAATTTACCATGAGCCAGTGAAACACAGCCAGACCCCTCAGCCTTGAGGGCCACTTCAGACACCCGCATCTGTCGCCTTGACAACACTGCGCCACTGTTCTGTCACCACCTCCAATGTCGAACCCTTTCATTCTTTCCCAAGGACGTGAGCCTGCGCAGGGTTGACACACACACACACACACACAGTTCCAGATCACGCTGACTAGCCTGTAAGAGTCTTTTATGTGCTTGTGTATCATTGTTTGATTAGAACAATTGAAAAGATACTGTAGTCGATGTTTGTTATTGATTAGGGTGAAAGAAAAGAGTGATCTTCCAATCTCTTGATAATCTCTTCCAGTTTCTGAATAGCTGTCAGACAGATGATTCACACACAACATCGGTACACAGTTGTTTGTTAGACACATGATCATCCCAGTGTGATTTGATGTTTCTTGCGTCTTTGCTGCTTCTGTAAAGAAAATCTGAGTCTACTGAGGTAATATAGTCACATATTTACTTAATTATTGACCTAGAAATAGTCCAGAATGCAACATTTATAGTGGGGACCTTTGATAGTACAAACAGACAGCCAGATACACACCACAGACTGACTTACTGAGTGGCCTGTAGTTTGTGTTGTTGCTCATTTAATGTGACATAAACTCTTAGTGAGGTCATGAGGTTTAAACATTGTTCAACTGACATCACAGTTTAAAATGTTTAATAGGGTTTCTTGGGAATTCTGCTGTCTAGTTTAATATTCATGGTGAAAAGCAGAGATGCTATTGAAATAATAAGCGCTGTTCATTTCAGCACAACTGTAGTTTTGCCCTTTCTTTCCCCTCTTCTCTTTTAACACACATTGTTCCTGTCGTTTCTCACTGTTAGTCAGAACGTTGTTTTAATAGCACACAGTGCTCTGATAGGCCTCAGTTGTTCTTTTTGTTTGTCCGGCTATATGCCGTTGCTAGCTGGTCAGTAAAGCAGGTCTGCTGTTTACACACAAACACAGCACAACAGTTTTTCAAAATCTCTCAGAACTTATTTTCTGAAATTTAAATGGAAGGCAAACAGAAATAAAATCTCACATGTTGATAGTTCAGTATAATCTGAACCCAATAATATTACACAGTGAGCAAATGGAGATCTTTGTGTAATTGTCTCAGTGCTCCTTCTGTCACTTGTCTCCTCGAGGAGTTCCTGAAGATTAAATCAGTGTCTCAAAACATGTTCAGATTTGACAGGACTCCAGTGACTGTGTTTGCTTCAAGATATGTTAGGAGAAATATCTGAGACAGCTGATACTTACATGAAACGTAACTGAGCAATCTCTGAGCTCAGAGCAAGCACTGCTTCAGCCTCGAACCCTGTGTCCTCTTTAAGTTACAGGTTCACGTCATGATGTCTAATACAAGTGTGCTGCTCATTTATTAAGCTCCTGCACTTTCACAAATTTCTCTTTGTCTGGAGAGGAACGGGGGCTCTTTTTATCTATTACCTCACTCATCTGTTCTCTGGGTGAGAAATAATTCACAATTTCTCAGATATTATCCTTTTCATTTTGCCTCGTCAAATTCATTTGGATTATTTTTATACCTCTGATTTACGTTTTACTCATTTCTTGGTAAATTCGCCCTTTTGTGTTTGGACTCATTACGGTTAACACCCCTGCTGGAGATGAAATTTTATTAGTAGTCTTGCCTCGAACCCCCTCATGGGGTGTTAAGAAACTTAGACATTACCAGCCAAATGCTCTGCACTGAACTAATGAGCTGATGAAACGTAGTGGGGGCCGTGTGTGTGTGTGTGTGTATGGGGTGAGTTTTTTTATTTATCTTTTTTGTTCCACCACTGGATCTGTAGTCTGTATTGTAGATAAAAGCGTTAAATGTTTGTTAGTGAAGCGGGATAACGCGGCACAGTACCGGTTCGGTTTCTCGTGAACTTTCCGTGAAGTCTTTATATGACTGGCAGCTAGTTGGAAGCTTCAGCCGGAAAATGAGTCTGTCTAACTCCAGAAAACTCTATTTACTTTTATTTAATGCAGTGACAGGCAGTTTAAATAGAGCCCTCAAATCAAGCAGACTCTGGCGAGTTAAGATACATTTACTCAGGAAATGTTGGGGTGGAACTCTGTCCATTTGTCATACTCACAGTGGTGCTCGTATGGATGATGTGACTATACTGCGGTTCAATGTGAGACCAGGGGAGGAGGGGGTAGAGCCAAGCTCCGGTTCGGATAGAACAATCCAATCCACAGTGGAGGCTATCTTAACAGATAATTCCAGGCATAATGTTAATTACTGATTACCACAAAAGTAATCATTTTAAAATTACAGCCAGAGGACAAAAGTTAGACGTGTTAAGAGTGATTAAATTGCTTCCTAACCTTGAGTGTAAAGTTATGCCCAACATTACGGCATCACATCGTCATGGCAACAGAGTTGAGTAGAGTACTATAGAATGTAAGTTCTCACAGATACGATTAGCAAGCGTCTCGTGGCAATCTGTTAACATTTCTGTGCTAGCTTTATTCATTTCCATTGGAAATGCATCACTGTAACCTTGATTTCTGAATGTTTTTTATTACGGAAATCTTTTTTGTGTGGTTCATTATGTTGTCGATAAAGCTAAAGTTGTATTGAACCATGCATATGTATTTAATCCGGCTGTTTTCAGGGCTGAC
>JAZGTJ010020644.1:0-10289 GCA_036877575.1 Botia almorhae
CTTTGAACTGTGTCTGTGATGGAGTGTTTGATGAAACTGTTTTCAGAAAGCTCCAACCTCTATTTCTATCAACTTCTGAACAATGCATGAGTAATTTAATGCTGACATTTAAAGCTTCTGTTGAAAGGATGTGCTTTTGAGTGGTATGACTGACTATTGGGCATGTGGCTAGAAAATTACATTAAATTAAATCCAAGTAAAAAAACCACCAACAGAGTGGTGTTAAATTGTTCAGTTCACATCCAGTGAAACAGCAATAACTGTACATTTGGCACTGACATGGAAAATAATATTATGTACATCCAAGTAGTGTTTAAAGCTGTTTACTAAATCACGCTCTGAGGAGGCTTTAATGCTTTCAATAGGTCTAGTAAACAAAAGAGTCCAGGGGTCAGTTGCACCAGTCTTGCATAAGTTACAACTTAACCTAACTGTGGCATAAATGGCAGCTAAATAACGCTGCACCATTAAATTTAAGTTAAACACAACCCTACATGAACAAAACATTTACCATTACATCAGTGAGATGTTTTGTGTAGCAGATTTCAATCTTTCAGATATATGGCATTTATATTCATTCGGCAAACATGCTTATAAGTTTGTCTGTACAAAACTGATCTGCAAGGTTTAAAATATAGATTTGGCAAGCAAAAAGTATCAAACTAAACAAAAGTAAATTTTCTAGTTTGTGTTAAAACTATTTATGGCCTGATAATAAACAGTTCCTCAATATGTATTACTTAAATACTGTATTTAAAATTAAGTAGTAGAGTTAGTAAGTCCAGTCCAGTAGTTACTAAGTCCAGAGTGTAAACTGTATGTAATGTAGCTAAGAACCTTTGAGGATCCAGGACTAAACCACGGCTAAACCACCTCAAGTTTACATAGTAAAAGTTCTAACCCAGTCTTCCTTCCCATCTTCCATATGAGTGATTTTTTTTGTCTTGCCTCAACAAAACTCATTATATACAGAGGGTGAAGATTGCGCATGCAGAAAGTCTTTAACGATGGTCCAACATAAAATATGGTATACTTAGCCTGGAGTTCAATCATTCTTTTTAATAGCTTCATAGCAGCCTGAAAATAAAGTATTCATGAAGATTGAGGAAGATGATCCGATGAACTTCAATTTAATTGGCGCAAATTAAAACAATCCATCTTTCTGCGGCTGTCCATCTCCCTGCCAGCTACTCTTCACTGCTCATCTTGCACCTTGATTACAATTATCTTTTAATGACAAAACTTGTCAGACGTTTCTTCCTCTTTGCTGATTTACGCCTGCTCAGCACAATATAGATTTACAGATATAATTCACATTTAAGTGTTCATTTCTGACTGCACCGGTCTCATCGGCCCTGCTTTACAGATATATTGGTGCTCATCCTCGGACAGCGACATGATGGGTTGAAGGCTTTCTCTTCTTCATTTTAAAATGGCGAGTCATTGATGTATGCATGCTCGCGATGAAGTCCTAGCGGAGCAGGCCCACAGCAACAGATGAGCAAATAAACTGCGCATACAGACGCTGTTTTCTGCAGAACTCGATAACGTACATGGCAATTAAGAAGAAAGATGACATTTTGACTTTTAATTTGAGGACGATGCGGTTTGGCTTTTCTCCCTGATGACTGTTTTATGCTCTCCTGGCACCAGACTGAAGTGCTGAGATTGGAGCCTTGCTGTTTATTTTACTGTATAGTTCCATATTATCCAGTCTATTTTGTACTTCTGTCATTTTTGTAGACCAAAGTGCTTACTGTAAGTGATGCGAGAAATGGAGATGGAGCGCAAATGTGTCTCTGGGAGAAGCAAAAGATCAATAATGGCCAGCGTCTCACCCAAAAAGGCAGCAGCGCACGGGGAAGACAAGGAACAAGAGAGCGATAATGATGGCATAAGCGGATTTGGACAGAAACAAAGACTAAACAAACCCGAAGTATAGGCAACCTTAACAAAGCATACATCAGCCCTGATATCTCCAGGCACACCCCATTACTGTTGTTTGTTTTGAATGAGCTGATATTACTTGGTGGTGGTACGACAACCTCTCCTTGCGGTTCTCATCAGAACGAGCGCTGGAGAAATTGATGCTTGTTTTACGATTAGCTCAAGAACATTGAGGCATCAGCATCAGCATCAGGCATTGCCCCAGCTCAGCAAGCAACTATAAAAGGCACCAAAGCAAAAGGGAACGCAATACGCGAGACCATGCGCATCGCTCAATGAGCCATGCATGGCCAATTATTGTTGCCCGCCGATGAGGAAACACTGGACAAACTAGCGAAAGTGAGTCAGCTCCGCATCGCATCCCACAATTGAGATGAATACATTTTTTCACCTTCCCCCTTTTAGATCTGCTCTAATCTGAGGAGAAAAGCCAGAAGGAAAGCAGCAATTACCTTTGAGATTCTTCAAGCAGTCTTACAGCAGTTTCTCACTTGATCACTTGCAAAAACAGCTTGTGTGTCACATATTTTCACCTTGATACTCCTATGCGAGGTGAAGTGTTTTAACATGTTTGAAAGAAATACTGAGGCCTGTATGCTCACATCTTGCAGACAACAAGATTTTCCTCAGAGAATCTAAAAGACTGGTTAATTAAATTACATATTGAAATATAAACTAGACAATTATATGTGTTACACACCCAGACGTTAGAAGGTACCACCAAACATGTAGCCTAAAAACAAATGTGATGTGCAATTGGCAGAACATATTGCTAATAATGGCTAGGTTATGGGTTCAAATCACAGAAAACACAAAACTTTACATATAAAATACAAATATAAAATACAGAGCCAAGTGCAAATCAAGAGAAAGTAATTTCAGTAATGTTTAATTAAAATGACAGGGCTGCGGATTAATGAAAGGCAAGACATGTTCCGGAAGCATGTTTAAAATAGATTTTTATGTAATAAAGCTTTTACGTTTTAATGCTAAATTATATAACCTGAAAGTTTTCCAACAATACACTTTTTATCAATTTGAGCAAACTAGCTTGGAAAAGATGAAAGGTAAGCAGTTTGCATCCCTATTAGACATGCATAGCAATTCATGTTCTGCTGTAAGCACCATCTCTGGAACACTATGCTGTAAATGCAGAGCTCTAAACTGAACAGCCCCTTTGTGTGGTAGGATTAAGGAACGGAGCTGTAGGATTTTTCTCACCTCTGCTCTATGGTATGAGTGATTATGACCCTCTCACGCTGACCCTCAGCCCCCTGCCGGGCTGCTGTGATGATCTTTTTTTAAAGGCTGCATGGGGAGCTATGGGGAAATGGCTCTAGCATTTTCCACTTCTACCCCAAATAAACTGTGATGTTCTCCATCCATCAGTAGGCTGGGTGGCACACTGACCTGTCATAAATTCACCCCGCAGGAAAAGGTGACAGGGCCCGAGCCAATCTTCATGAAAGAATTAAAAAATGAAACAGGAGCACTCCACCACTCCACCTATTCCTCTTCAGCCCATTGCAACCTATACGCACCCTTTACCCCTTATATAAAACCCTTCTCTCCCTCTCTATCTCAGAATCTATTCCCTCTTTCATCCTTCCATTTCTTTCCCCAAGTGTCTGAGTGTCTTCCATCTTTTTTCTCCCACAACCCCCACTCTTCCCCCATTTTTCTCTCTTGTCCAATACCTCTCTCTCTCTTTCTGTCTCTCTCTCTCCCTCTTTCTCTCCATGGGTAAGCAGGTAATCATGAGCTGTCACAGAAAGGTGACCCATTAATGTGATGGATACGGTGTGAAAAACAAATGGTGTGAAACGTGTGGATTGCTGTCCTTACTGCACCTTGGCCTTTTGTTCTGTCATATCAATATCCACACAGGGCCTCATTACACTGCCGCACTACACAATGAGCGCCGCGCCAGGGTCAGGCTCCCAAACGCCACGCTCCCACTCGCTGCCTGCCACAGGCACCCGCACCGAGGGGCCTCCTCCTCCTCTCCCCCCTCCCCTCAGAAACTGCAGGTAAACAGGCGCACTGGTATTTTCCGCCTCATGTTTTTTGTTCGCGACTATCGTTGCGTGTTTTTGGAAGGGAGGAAGCCGCGGATGCGCCAGCGTGCGCCGTCTAGAGACAATAGTGGTGGTGTTGGTGATAAGCAGATGCAAAAGCTGCCTTTTGTTGATGGTCTCTGCGCTATTGTTTCTGGTTTTGTTGTCTGACTGAATTTCATTAGCATGCGAACAGAGGACGAGGAGAGATGCGCAGCTGGCATTGTGCACGAACACCTTGGGTAAAAGAAACAGAAAATGTACTAAAGAGAGGGAGAATGTAAAGTCCTGCAAAACAGTTTCATTTAGCCTCAAGGGAAAAACAAGCATAAAAACGATTTATATCATGGTTTAGTTACTGTTGCTGACAATTTAACCCAAACACATTTAAATACAACATAAACATTGGCAATAATGCTCATTTTTGATAACCCGGCGAATTAAATACAAATAAAATGCACTTTATCATTTGAACATTCACATTTCCATTTAGAACATGATGGTTGCATCAAAATCTAAAGAAATGAACAACTGAATGATAAGCCTGGCATCAATGCAAAAACAGCTGCTTCACTTTTATTTTAAAAACAAACAAAAAACATGTTTAGTAGCCAATATTAAAAAAATAGCCAATATAAGCACACCTGTGACTGCACATCAGTTTAACACTATATTAATGTGCCAAGTTGCAGTGCTGCTAGGCAACAATAAACATACTACAGTTACATCATTGATCAGTGTTGGTCAGTGTTAATCGTTGGCAAAACTTTTAGCTTGGTATTACATTTCCATAATAGAATTGCATAAATACTCAGTACAGCAAAATCTCTACAGGTTGACATTTCTACCGTTATTAATACTGTAAATATTGCAACATCATACTGCTCATTACTGCAGTTGCTGTTGCTCCAATGATGACATCACACTGATCACATAAACAGGCTCAAGGGGGTCGCTCAAGTAGCATTGTTTTAACACTTGTCTTTTGTTAGTTTGATTAAAATAGCATTCTGTATATATTTTGTGCCATGGTGCTCTACTGAGGAAGGTGATACAAATCCAGGGCCCCTTACCCTGTTTTTTCTATCTGTCTATTGTCTTAGTCAAAAAGTGGAAATTAACATTAAATGTCAATCAAGAAAAACATTGCATTATGGGTAATCTGGGATACTGGGTAATGCAGGACATCTAAACTGCTGTGTTCATTTCATGTTCCATCACAAGCATTAACGTTAACATTAAGTTAACATTCTAGCTGTGTGCTATGTAATAAAGTCTAATTTGTTGGTCTGAGTGTTGGGCTCCCAAATTACCTTAATTTAAACTATGGGGGAACAGATACACACAGTATAAAGAGAGACAGAGCAACACAGGGAAGAGCAATATCTTCTCTAAGCTAGCCGCTAACCTCTCCACCAGCTATTACACCTCCACAGTGGTCAGACGTTTATTAAAGGCAGAGGCTAATTTTCCAACCAGGACCTGTGATCCACAAAGTACCTGCTAATTACCAATTAAGGAATATTATAGATTGCAGTGCATTGATTTTGAGGGCTGGATCCAGCCTCTGGGATGGTGAACAGGAGTGAGGAATATACTATCGCCTGATAGGCTGAGTGGATAGGTCTCCTAGCCACTGATGGGCCATCAGATGGTACATAGGAATACTGACAACACACAATTCACCCCAGAACATTACCTGACAGAAGCTTTTGCACAGAACTGAAGCCCATAAAGCGTGGAACAAAGAATAACGCACAATGGTGGCATTCCTGACCCCTTATTTTGGATGCACGCAAACCCTCTCAGATACCAAGAAACCGTGGGTTTCCCCAGAGGTGTATAAAGGTGGTCCAATGGACATCTGAGCGGAAAGGATGGAGACTCTATTAAGGCCAGTGGTTATAGGCCACAGACTAATCTAGTATGACAGAACAGAGGTGTCCTGTTATTTCTTCTGCCTGTGATGAATGGACAGCCAAGGTCCCACATGCTGTTATGTCAGGCCAGACCTGAAACAGATTGAAAGAGAGAGTGGAACAGCCAGATTGATGGGCCTAAAGCCTCACTGTTTCCCTCATTTGAGAAGAAACACACAAACAATTACACACTGTTTTACAAGGGAGCCATCACTAGTTTGTTTGATGCCTCTTTTTCAAGGAAGAGATGCTTGTCTACTGGTCAGCTGTGGGAAGCTTGTTGACTGTGCCATCTCTGTTTAACACAACACTGAAATATCAGTGCATCACATTCATGCACATCACTAGAATATCATTAAGGTTCATTCAGAGTCCAATAAAAATGGATTACGGCACAATAAACAATCACATCAACATGGTGAGAATGTAAGATCACTTTATTTAGACTCGCCTGAATTTGACTGTGCATCTTTGATGCATTGTTGTTCAATTAAAGCCAACAAAGAAAAGCTATAGTAGTGGTTCTTAACTAATGGGTTGCAAATTTATTGCAAGTCATGCACAACAAGGAAAACATTCAAGCATTATTAATAATTGTGCACAGTTACTATAGAAAAATAAAAAGCTAATTAGCTTTTATAAAAGAGGAGAAAATGCTTCTTTTGTTGTTGTTGTCAAACTCCACAAAGTTTTTCTGTTATTTGGTAGGAGCTAGCGAAATTAGCTGAAATTTCACTCTTTGACCCCCACAGACATTGTTTTTTGTACAATAAAAAACAATGTTGGGCCACCACATGTAAAATATAGGTCCTGAGGCAAAAACCAGTTGAGAACCACTAACCCAGTAAGGAGGCAACACAAAGGCTGTGGCGTCTGGCTCATGTACCAGCTAATGGGAGTGATGAAGATGGTGAAACCTCTACTTGTCACCACGGTGACCCTTCGCTCATACCCGTGTATCCATATATATGTGTGTCCCTCATGCCCTCTGTCCCAACTGACCACGTTCTGTATTATACCTGCGAGTGTGTATGTGTGAAGGACACTGTGGCCAGAGAAGCTATCACAGACACAATCTCGGCCTGACACGCGCACACACATACACACGCACATACACTCTAATAACTTTGAGAGCGGTCAGCACCCTGTGCTTTAATAACACCCGCTGTCAGCTCGCTGAGCGCTCCGCAAAATTGTCTCGTTGGAATTCTTTATGGTGTAGAGGCCAAGCAACTTCAGGGATGGGGAATGGACAGCGGCCACGCTCAGACTATTCTCAGCTCTGAGATGGCTTTCCAAGAGCATGCTTTTATCTCTGGGGGGGTCAAAAACACACAGGCAGAAAAAAAACGGAAAAGACATTTACTTGCTCTGCCATGCAGCAATAAGCTTTTAAAATCAGAGCTTGTCCGTTGCTGGCGGTGGATGGGGTTATTGGAGAAAAGTCGACTTGAGATGAGCACACCTTCTGCTGTGATGGAGCTTCTGGGTTGACAGGGCCCCTTCACACATGACGTGAATGCAGTGGAAGAATGTGTGGCAGGGGAAACATGGTGCAATGCATGCAGAGCTATGGAGATCATTAGAAACGGGACAACGAGAAGGTGCCATAAAACTATGAAGCAAGTGCATTAAGCAATATCTTCAGATCAATGGACAGAAAGAGGTAATCATATAGAGTAAAGGACTAAAGAAATGGTCAAATAAAAAGCATTACATACTAGCAGCATGTTTTAAGGGCTTACTACAACCCTGAGACAATGCAATATTAAGTTAAACCCAAAATACAGCTGAATTGTTTACATCACATTCTCTACTAGTTAAAGTAATGCTACATTTCTTGGTACAGCATGGTGTAGTATAGTAAATTTCTGCCTTTTTCTTTTGTTAAGCTATTGTATGGCTTTGGATGAGTCACGTGGACTACTTTTATGGTGCTTTCTGTCATTTTGGGGGCTTAGTAATACCCACCCATAAGAAATAAAATTACAGATAAGGTCTCTTTGATATCATAATTGTTTCTATTAGACAGCAAAGAGACCAATAGAGACCAAATGGCAATGTACATTTTCTTGCATCTACTGAGAAAAAGACCCAGAACATCTCACACATATTCACTAATTTAAGAACGGTTTAGGAACATCAACAGTCTTAATGTTACTGACATCAAGAAAACTGAGTACAGTCTTACCAAAACCGTGATCAAAAGTTATTATTGAGGATTTCAATATGAACTTTAACATTCCTCATCAAATGGATCCAAACCATCATACTCTTTTTAATTGTATTTTAACATTTCTCTTAATTGTATTTATTTCTAGTTCTATTCGACTACATCTGAGACAAAGCTGATACTTAAATTAAGCACAACTGAAAACTCTCCTGAACTACAAAAAATGATCTACTTCTTCTTCAGTAGATAAGGGCCTAACAGAAACATTCTGACGAGTTCGGAACATTTTAAGTACTGCTGTCTGCTTCCTTTGAACTGCACATATACACAAGTCTATTTAATACAGATCAGAGGGGTGTAGTGTAAAGACAGGATAAAGGCAACATGTTTTTTAGCCTCACACACAATATAAAGAAAAATCAGTACTAAATAGAACTACAAAAGCTTGTGTTAGCTACAGGCTGTGTGTGGATCACAGTGGGTAGTCTGGGTCAGGCCTTTGCTTGGCTTGTGTGTGCGAATGTGTGTGTTTGTGTAATAATGGGTTTGGGGCTCTGTTTGGAGATACTGGGATTATTAAACTTTCCCCCTGCACCACGGCAACACTTGGTCATCAGCGATTGGCCCCACGATTGCTGATTAACATAATCAGTCGCGCATTAGTTATGCATGCACGACGCAGAGGCGCTCAGGGGGTCGCAGACTCGCTCTGTCTAATAACCTGTGTTAAATATTAAAGAAGAACATGCAGAGGAGAAAGCATTAACATGGCTATCTGCTCTGGCCTGACCGGGCGCTGGCTGAAGGCCTGCCTGTGTTTGACTGAGAAGTACTTAAACCGCTCATGGCAGTTCTAGAAGCTTGTAGCTTTGTAAACTTGCTCTCAGGCTATGTGTTCAGAGGGCGCAGAACGCAAGGCAAGCATGCTAATGCGATTGCTCAGCCTTGTGTGAAGACAGGCGAGAATCACAGGTAATATTAGGACATGCCGATACTCAGCTACATTGCTAAGGTCATTTAGAGCGAGTATGACGTGTTTGCTTGCACATGCGAATAACCAACACTATTTATAGTGCTGAAAGCTAATGTACAATTAGTGGTTAAGGTATGAAGATGTTTAACAGCCATATTGGCCTACAAACATTCAGAAATATGTAACCTATGCTGGGGACTACAGATTAGCAAACGGACAGACACGTATGGCCATATATAGACTTGAAATAGGGTCTACACATCCAGTGTGACCACACCGTAAGTACCGATGCACGAGTGGGTTTATTTTTCCTTGCCTCTGCTCTGGTGGGCAGGGCAACACGAGGCGCACGCTGTCTGAAAATAAAGACCCTGCTGGCCGTTTAGGAACTCACTGGCCCTGTCCTTCTGACCCTAATTCTTGATTAGGGCCAAAAAGCAAGCAAGTTTAGCAGAGCGTTAAAGCTGAAACCAGCTAGAGATGGTGAAAGAGGAATAAAGGTGGAATTTTCTTGCATTAGGCATCACTACGAGAAGAGAAAAACTGTGTTGGAGTACATAAGAAAGAAAAGAATAAAAAGTCTTGAGATGGATGAGTACATAAAGGAAGAGAAAGTGAAAACTGAGAGAGGAAAACAAGAGGTAGAGTTGGTACTACAGCTGCCACTGAACCCCGAGGAGGTCATTATGAGACCAGTGACCTCACTGGTTTAGCCCTCCAATAGGCCACTTACTAGTATGATGTCATACTTCACTTGTCAGCCCTCATCAGATGACTACTGGGAACTTCACTGGAACCACTGGAATTCTGCTCCCACTGCACAGTACACCTGATTTTCTCACTGTAGCCTCCTGCTTCACAGATACAATCTACAGCATTCTCACCACTTGGGGAAAACAAAATGAGCCTATTAGAAGTTAATTCAATCAAACCTGTCATGTAACCTCTTCAGCAACAGTGCTGCAGAATTTCAATGCTTTGGGATGGAGGCAGTGAAATTGTATTGTTACGTTGTTATTGTTTTGGCCATGCATGCAAATTATTATTATATATATAATTTCAAATCTAAAGTTCATACTTTGCTTTAAAAATGTTTAAAAGACCACTTTATAAGCTTGCCCTATTAATATCAATAGGCGCTCACTTTTAGGACCTGAATAATGTCTTACTTTTTGCCAAATACCTTATTTTTATATAATTAACTGATCCTGGCCACAACA
>JAZGTJ010020646.1:0-10288 GCA_036877575.1 Botia almorhae
TGTGTGTGTGCTTGTGTGTTATTGTGACTGTGTGTCATGTTGACTTTGGAATTGCTGCCAGTTGTTGGTCTCCAAAAATGGCTTAGAAAATTGCATTAATTATAAATGAACCCATCATATTATAACGCACTAGTTATATACACAAACTGTTACCTTTACTTTTAACTAAAGATCATTTTCTTTTGTATTGTACATTTTCTGTTAAAAGGGAAGACTTTTATTTGTTCACCTTAAATAGATCAAAAGAACTGTATTCAGCTTCAATCTGTGTTGCAAGATTGTGTAGAATGTGCAGAACAGTCACTGGAAACTGGATGTAAATTTACCTTTAGAATACACATTCTAATACTTGTGTAATACTCATGTTGGCATGCCTGCCATGTGAGGTTCCTGTAGAGACGTACACCTGGAGCACAGTCACGATGCTCAGTCTGTTAAGGGCAGGCGTGTTGCCATGTGCATTGACTGACTTTACCTGTCGGGAAGGAGAAGGTCTCGAGTAAAGATGCGTTATGAATCTTGAAAAGAGAATTTTGAAAGTCAGATGGTTTGATCAGCTTCTGTATTTGTGTGAAAATATAAATATTATTCAGAGGATTTGTTTTGTTGTGATTTAAATAATCCCAGATTACTCAAAACCATGCAAGATGCGAATTAGCAATGTAACAAAAACTGTGGCCATTAATATTATTTATCCAAAACAAAATTCTGTACGCTGACAAAACAAGCAGGTGTTTTAATGTTGGTTTTATCTCTTCTGCTCAGCACAACTTCTAACCATTAAATGGAAGCATGTGTTTACACTGCGGATCATTTGGTTTACGGTGAGGCTTGGCTCTGTGGGATAGGTCATGGGTTGTGCTTCACACAAAAACAAAGAAAGTCTGTGCTGGCAGTCTGTTCTGAGATGCAGAGAACGGGCGAGAGACAGAGAGAGAGAGAGATCGCTGTCTTTCAGCATGTTCGTGTTTTTGAAATCCCACACGGGGCATAACACAGACATGAACAAATGCATGTGGCTTCATTTTGTATGACACAGACAAGTCATAGGTCCACCTCTGATTTACACATCACATCTGCGCTGTGTTTAATGGATTTATTCAGAGCGGGGGTTTGGAGATGTAACGTCGTGTCAGTTGTCGAGCACGCTCTTATGAGAAAATGTCACTGGTGTTAAAATGAAATTTCACAAAACTCAACACAATATTGTTTTATCTTTTATCAGGAATTCCCGAATTTCTCATAGTAGTATATGTATAATATAAATATATATTATATAATTATAATGATTTAAACAGTAAAACAATAATACTGGAATATTGCAGGTTTTAAAAGAATCTGCAGAACTGGGGTTGAGAATGTAAAGTATTTGTGGTGCAGAATAAATACATTTTTGTGTGATGCGAAAGAGACCAGATAAAGAGTGCTTTAACCTCTTGTTTTAAGTGTAGCTATAGGAATGAATGCAGAAAGTCAGCTAAATGATTCATTGGTCTGAGGCATATGGAAAGAGGAGCACACTGATTAGAGAAATGTTTGAGGATTAATTTCAGTTCAGCTGGATTTCTGTATATCCTCAGGCCTGCAGCTCACAGAGTGTTTAGGGCAATGACGTGGAACTAACAAGGCCTGTACAAATCTCCATCTTATCTGCTGTCATCTTCTTGCTGTTTCATGACTTCAGATACGCAAGAATGACAAAGGCTGTGCACTTTTACAGGACAGCCCATATACACAAACAGATTTATGAAGTGTTTCAAACCTGCAGCACACCAGCTTCATGGGTCTGTGACTGTAAATGTTGATGTGTGTTTAAAGTTTGGTACTGATCCACAGGGGTGGTAAAAACAATTTTAAAAACAATTTTATGACTGTCTGTGCCTGTGCTTGATAATGATAATGTGTCTCAGATTTACCAGATACATTTGTGCCAAAGTCACTGATAGACCACAATTTACGTTTGTAGTTCAGACTCACAGCAGGTGGCAGCCTGATCCCCAAAACAATTTGGACTGGTTTGTTATTGTTGGGGTCAAGATGGACAATATTGTCTGTTATTATGTTCAGACTGCTCTTCAAATGCTGCTTGTTGGAACATCAGTCAGTTCTCAGTGATTTAGAGCTTCTTTATTGACAGAGACATTTACTGTGTGGGGAAAAGTGTATCTTAGCAACGGTTTTCCGTATTGATGCATGTGCAGAATTTTTTATTCCTGTTGAAGTAAATTGTAAAATTGCAATAATGATTACTTATGCAAATCTTGTTGACTGTGAAAACACATTTAGGTTTTGCTTTGCATGTTGCAGATTTTGTAAATGCATTTACAGTGGGGTTTAAAAGTCTATTCTCTTTTTTTATTTAATTACAATTTATAGCTTAAATGATAAACACTTGAATTTGAGAATTTGATGTCCCCTTTTCTCTTGAAAAACCGCATGCACTTTAGCAGACATGAGCTCCAACAGTTTGTGGAAAACCTGATGATCCATGTTTGTTTTCCCAGCTTCCAAAGGGAAACATCTTGTGTGCTTTAACGGAAACAAAGAAACTTGACATTGTATGCAATATTATACATAGAAACTGTGTTTTTAAATCATAGTTTTGTTTCTAAACCCTAAACCTTTCTATTTATATTTTGAATAGAAATTGCGATTCCAGAGAAATTGCAAATCGCAATTGCGAGAAATTGCAATTCCAAAGAAATCCCTAATTATCAATGCAGACTCAGACGTTTGGACCGACTGTATGTGTGAGGTCGTAGCACTGGGCTGACTGGTGACCCAACGCAACACACATCAGTCAGTGTGTTGTTGTATGACTCAAAACCTTCTCTATTTAATCACTCAATAGCAGCCAATGTATATCCTGCGTGTCACAGTCTACAAGGTGTTGTTATTATCAGCGGTTATTGATTTGGTCGTGTAAGGTGAGTTACAATAGACTTGTGATTTATTCTTAACTGATGGTTATAAACAAAAGACAGAGGAGCAAAGGGCATAATGGAAAAAATAAGTGGCCATCGATTTCGAGGGCTGCCATGGACGGATCCCTCTGGTGAACCTCAAATCCACCTGCCTCTGTGAAGTGTTTCTGTGAGGTGAGAACAGAAAGGATGGTATTTGAGTGGCTGGTGGGAGGCAGCTGTTGAGGTCACAATAGAGCTTCCCGGAGAGCGACGGCCAGCTGGGAACCACTGCATTTAAGTGAGAGATATTTTCTGGCTTCATGAAAGGGCCGATGACGGCACGGAAACGTTTCCCATGCATGAAAACGAAATACAAACGAAAGCATCCTTGTCGTGTTGTTTGCAATAGCACTTTGTCATCTGAGGAGCCATATCTTTACTTAGGCCTCTTCAGTGCAGTCGCTTATATTGAAGTTTATGTTGTCAGTCGTGACAGGAGCCACTTCAGAAGCATCAGTTCCAAAATCCTGGCATGCGGTTTAGCTCAGCTCCCCCC
Source organism: Botia almorhae (assembly GCA_036877575.1). Taxonomy (NCBI): domain Eukaryota; kingdom Metazoa; phylum Chordata; class Actinopteri; order Cypriniformes; family Botiidae; genus Botia; species Botia almorhae. The sequence goes on from JAZGTJ010020646.1 coordinate 3,463, forward strand.
ACGACTGAGATGTTTCACTATTGTGTTGATTCAGCTGCCTTCTCACACTTTGTGAATTTAGACCACACACAAATGACAGTGTGCTAAAAGCTGAGCATCAGGTGTTGATACAAGTCTAAAATGTTGTATAGAGAATGACAGTTAGATGCAGTCATAGAAGACCAGGGCTCCTGAATTGTTTTGTGTGTCTGGTTTAGCAGATTTTAACTGCACTTATTTATGCATCTACATTTGTTTGTTTAAATTTTAATATAAATTACTTTTGCTGCCACTATTTTTGACCATCTGCATTTGGTTGTTGGATGATGATCTGTGGCTTATTTTATTTAATAAGATATCTCATAAATTTTCCTGGCTTTTCAAACATGCTATTAACTGTCTTATGTCTTATGAAAACTAAATGAATTTTAGAAAGATCTGTATGTTTTGAAGTCAAGAGAATTTTTTGCGCTCCAAAAAATCTACTGTCAGAGATATCTGAGTTCAAAGAGGAGAAACTGGGAAAGAAAACATAATCCATGCTGATGAAATATCAGTGCATCTGATGTCATTTCCTCTGGCCTTATACAGAAATTAAATTATTAACGATTACTGCACTGCTTATTTGATATAATGCTCTGCGTGGGTGCCCAATCTTTTTGTCTTATTCAAGTGAACCTTTCAGAGGATAAGAAATTCAAATGTGATTCCAAGCTTATCTTACATTTCCCATCATAACAGTCCATATAATAATTCACATCAAAATTACTTAAGAATTCTTGCTCGTATTAGAAAAAGCTTTGTGATTTCATAGTCACATATGAGACAAACAATAAATAATGTTCTTTGTTGGGCACTGTTTCACGTCTCTTCACACCTGCCTCTACCGGTCCTGCTGTTTTATGTGAGCTACAGCTCCTGCATGGCTGTCAATCATACGAGTTCGTGCTCTGCATTCTCTTTCTGCGATGAAAGCAAAAACTGATGAATAAATAAAAACTGCTTGCAAAAACTGGTGCTAAAGGCAAGGTCTTTGTCTGCCACACTGAGGTTGTCATGGCAATGTGGACCATCAGTTTATATGTGGCTTGGGAAGCATGTTTTTTGCACAGCAGCAAATTTTGCTTCATAACAGCAGAACTGCATTAGCTCCATATTTAGATGCATTTAAAAATGAAGCTTTTACAATCGATGTGTAAACAAATTCACAAGTGAACGCGAGGCATCCTGTTCGAGCAAAAACTTTGTTTACGTTTGTATTTCTGTGTGTGTGCACTGAGAATGAAGTATTATGTAGTTTTATAAAAGGTGTGTGGGAGGAGCTTAAGGGGCGGCACTTTAGACTTCCACTGCATTATAGTATGAGGGGATTTCTCTGAGGAGAAGCACTTTACTAGGAACTACCTGGTTGCCTGGCAACAGGCGAGCTCATGCCTCACGCGTCAGGAGAAAGTACAGCACCCCTTCATCCCAAAAACATGGGCTTTGCTGAGTCAATATCATACATTATTGATAATGTGGGATATGAGATGGGGGTGATGGGGAAATGGAAAATGAAAATTCATATTGGACCAGTTTTATACCCAATGCTTTTTTCTGTGTTCCTTTGGGTCATTGAGCAAACAATAAACTGAAGGATCCTATAAATCCGAAATCCTGAGGGGTCAGAAAAGGAGCATGAAGTGTAATGTAATAGCATGTAACATCAGTTTTTGTCATTGATGGGATGTGTGATATCAGAAGTGAATATAATCAGAATATCTGATATGGAATTGTGACCTTGTGGTTAAAGATCTGGCTTTATAACCAGGAATAAAGTAGGTTTAAACATTTAAAATGTTGTTTTAGAGCAACACATTATTGCATTTGACCTTGCAAGTGAAGCATGCAGCTTCAGTTAAATCAATCAAACGTTATTTTCCCTATATGCCTTAGCCAAAATTGTGGGTAGTTTGGCTCACCTGATTTGAAATGTAAAGACAGCACTTGCCCCTTAGAGAGCCTTGTGACAGTTGGCATTTTGTAGTAACTCAGTGTTGTTTAAATCGCCATTTAAAAGTGCATTAGCTAATGTCAATTATGTAATGAAATAAACATTAATACTCATTACCCTTCTCAGTAGGCCTGATGGAGTTTTATTATTACTGTACGAAAGAGCTTTCATTTGTCAGCTCCATCAACCAGGTTTCACTTAAATTTTATAAATGCTTTTTGAAATGGCCCAAAAACAACCAGCAATTGTACAATTAATGGCTTATGGTAGCTGAAGTGTCTTCCAGCTCTTTGCCTTTACAGATGTTTTGGAGAGGCAGGGGTTTGTCTTATCTGTAGAGTTGGCTGAGAGTGGGTGCTGATATATTAGGCAGTGGTGAGGTATTGCTAGATGCCACACAGCATACATTAGCTTATCTGACAGGACGCCCACACTGTACGCCCTGATCTTGTTTGTTCCAGTTCATGGCCCTGAAGTCAGTCCAGTGTCATTACTTCCTGTCTTGATCTTGAGACAACCAAAGTTAATGATCTTCTATTATGTGCAACAAGGAAGACTATTTCAGTCTGCTCCTCACCGCCGTGTGTCTCTGCTTGTTACACTTTAAGAACGATATCACAAATGAGTAGATTCTCTCCACATCAGTGATTCTCAGTTAGAGGCGTGCGCACCACAGGGGTACCTCAGCAAGTTGCAGGGGGTGCTTGGAATTTATTCTGATTTAAACCTATAAAAGAGATATTAGAATCGCAATTTTACGAGTGTCTTTATGTCCAAATACCTAATCTTGTTTAATCATGTCATTGTTTTTATGCATAATTTTTAAGGAAAAGAGTATGCGTGAGCTTTGTCAATTCGTGTGGATGGGTCTCTTATGACTAGTGGGCGATGTTTGATACTTTGATGAATCTTAAATTCCACCACACAGAGACTGCAAATGACTGTAGTCTTGTTAAAGGTCCCATCTGGATTTCATTTAGAAATAAATGTGCTATTAGTTTTTCTCAGGGAGAGTTTATATGTGATTACCCCATTAACTGTCAGATCTGATTACAAGTTCAGGTGTCTTATTAAAGGGAAAAGAAAGCTATTTATCCGTTTTGCTCTCACAGTAGTGATTGTTTTTAGTTTAACAGTGACTCATCATAATAATACCCAACTTTTAAAATTAATGATAATGCAAAATGATTTCTAGTATCATTATATGAGTATAAAGGAATACACTTCTGGTTTGGTGTCAATGAAGTGGACAAAAACGGAAGCATTGCTTTACATTATATTATATCAGTTACAGTAAAGTACATGCGGCGTTGAGCAGTGGACGTTTATTAGCATGATTATAAGTGGTATAAAGAACATTTTCTGTGATGGCATCTCATGATTCATCTTAGCGAGTAACAAAAATGGCCCGTGGCAGCGAGAGCTATTTTAATATAGCTGTCATATTTGCTCATCTTTGAGGATGTACTTGCTGTACCTCCCTGTGCTCCTGCAGGCTATTAGTGGAACTATCTCTATTTGAGTCTGTTGTCCATCATCTTCACCTGCCATCGTTAGAGAGCATGAACTCAATGTAATGTATAAATAGCACGCATGAGGCCTGCTCATAATTACACAGGTTAATGACATATGGGAGATGCTTTGGAGGCCAAAGTTGAGAGGTGTTGACGTTTAAATAAAGCACTGCGTAAGATTCTTACAGGCCACACAGGAAGATGGACAATCCTCAGATGGCACCTTTCTTGATGGCCCTCTAAAATAATTCACTAGGCGAGACCACCCGGGGGCTTCAGAAAACACAGCACAGCAGCTCAGTCTGCTTGTTTTGCAGTTGCTCGGCATTAAGGTTGTATTTACACACGTGTTTGTTGTTTGTCACTGAGACTGGCTGGATGTTTGTGTGACCGGTAGGATTCTATTCCTAATTAGGTAAATTATCAGACTGCGCTAGTGTGTTATAAATGTATAATGCTGTGCGGTATCAGAAAATAAATCTCCTCGTACTCTAAACGCCACATTCCTTTGTCTGGGCTAAGCATAGAGTGTTACTGTTTGTAAGCATTCCTCGCCCAAGCACTTTGGCAGGGATCCATAAAGACCAAATAGAGTCACCTGCGGCAACAGACCTGCGGTCACTAAGCCAAAAAAGAAGGGTGACGTTCCCATGATGCTTTGCATGCAATATTCACACAAGCAGTGAAATATGACCAGCCCTCATATGCTGTTTGCGACTTTCGATTTAAGCTCACCTTATACACTTTCCTCTCAAGAGTTCTCTTAAAGTTTAGAGAGTGTGTCACGCTTAGTTTAGACTTACATAATTAAGAGGTGTCAGCTCAGGGCCAGTGCTCGACACTTATGAAACGATATGAGAGAACACAGAAACATTCTCTCTGTGTTTATATCCTGTGAATTACTGATTGTTAATCTTCACTGTGAAGAATCTCTCTGTTAGGGCCAAATGTTTATAGATTTGTATTGTCTTACATTTAAAAAACAGCATTGAAGCTTTGGATTGGTGTGATGGGGTGTATTGTAGAAGTGACAATTAAGATAATTTATATCCACACACTTTTGAATAGACTCTTCTCATAGTTTGATTATCTTGTAATTGAAACCTTAAAAAATAATGGGAGGCTTGAATAATTGTTCATAGTTGCAGTGATGGCTGGACACTAGCCCAGAGCTCCAGGCCCCTGACAGACCTGGATTGCTCCAAACACTGGCTTTATGGATTCTTCCCGGTACTCATGTCATTAAAGGTATAACAGCAGACTATTCACAGCAGACACATCGCAATTTTTTATGTTCAAGAGCAAATGTGTTATACGGATTTGGAGGACCCGGCAGATTGGCCTGTGTGAAAAGAAATGTTTGGATGTTGTCAGTCGCTGGGTTTATATATGCGATAAAAAGGCTAAATGTGGGTAAAAGAGCAAAACATTATGGTGAAAAGGTGGAAATTACACTGCACCTTTATGGTTACAATACCGCTGTGGAATAAAGTATTTTATTTTTGTATATATTTTATTGTAGACTCTCAACAAATTTGCCACCAAAAGTATATCTAGGATGGCTGTCTCATTAGTTCCAGGTTTCCATGTGGCCATTTACCAAAGCGACTTTCGTATGTAATATTTGTCCTGTAAATGACCTACATGTCTACCTAAAATATATATAAAAATATATATAAATGACCCATGTGAGCACCAAGACTCACTTTGTTAGAGAGTATGTGTACTAACTGCTAAATCACAGATCCAACAAAGATAGTTTGTTTTTGTAGATGCTGTGTCTTTATCCCAAAATACCACACTTCAGTGCCCTTTAGCACTGAAGGAGAATCTAGTCTATTCTGGGATGACCTGTGCTGTAGGTGCAGAGCAGTGAGTAAGGTCTCTACAGCAGGCACCAGGCAGCACTTCCTGTTCTGTTGGTGTTATAGAACAGCCATTATTGAGTTCCAGTTGTTATCTTGGCCATATAAGGTCTGGTAAGTAATGGAATTCAGAAATGACTTCCAGAATGTCCAAAGTTAAATGTTGGGATCTATGATGATGGAATTTCCCTATGGAGACTGTGAAGAATTCTTTTATTTGTGTTCGGTCCAAATCATTGTGAGCAGTACTCTGCTTTGTGTCAGCTCACATATCCCAAAACACTGCATCTTCATACACTGCCTCGGATTAGATATGATTTACAAGGTTGGCAAAAACACCACTGTGTAGCTCTTAAAGGGATAGTTCATTCAAAAATTTAAATTGTGTAATCATTTACTCATCCTCATGCTGTTCCAACATAACATGTTGTTTATATGGTTTAGTTTTCGTTTCTTCAAAGACCATTAAAGGATTTTAGAAACAGATGTCTTCATACACTGAAAATGAAGAGCAACTAGGATCTGACAAGCTTCAAAAATGACAAAAGCACCATTAAAATATCATAAGAGTAGTTCATAGGATGCAAACACTATATTTTAAGTATGATAGCTGAAGCTATGATGGCTTTGTGATAGCTTTTGTTTGAGAACCAGAATGACATTTAAATTAAATTAGAATTAAAAAATTCCCTACAGCCATAGAGGTCAAATCGAAAATGTACTTATTATATTAAAGTTACATAAGTTACATACGCTACTTTTATGGCACTTTTTATTTATTTCGGAGTTGACAGCCTCTGGTCCTCATTCACTTCAGCTGTATAAATTGTATGACACGGCAGTGTCAAAATTGAGCTAAAATTCTTACAGCTTTTGTGTTCCAAAACTATAAAGATTTGGAATGACAAGGATTTAAGTAAGTGAACTTTTCCTTTAATTTCATCAGCACAGCGCTGCCATCACTACAGGTATGCTAAGATGATTGTGTTTTATTATGCCTGCTGTCTCTGTTCTTCCTGTTTGTTTATTCCACGTCAACCAATACTGGTTAAGGAAGTATTGTTGGGGGTAGAAAGATAGGTGCACTTACCGAGCACCGAAAAGAATATCTGGAGACCCCTTGACACTCCTCATTTAATATAATCATGTGCAGCGCTGTGGAACGTCTGAGCAGCAACATTTCTCCTGCTGTGGAAATATAATTAAGAGGCAAGAATTTGCTGCCATGGCTTCCACACTCACTTCTATTTCATGCCTTGCTAGTCAAAAGCATTTGTTTTCTGATGGTTAGGGCCAGTTGGGTAATAAACACATCACATAACCTTTCCATCATCAGCACGTTCATGTGTTTTGGAGGACGTGTGGATTTGGAGAGCACTTTGAAGGGGGGGTGGGATCTTATACTTTTAAAGCTAACTTGCTATTGCTAGCATCTCCAAAATTGCCTACCCTACCAAGGGGATGGTTTGACTTTA
>JAZGTJ010020647.1:0-10288 GCA_036877575.1 Botia almorhae
ATGTATTGGTTGTATCTGTACGATCAAAAATGACGGAGCATTTTACGTTCTTTTCCGCGTTATCATGCAGACATGCCTCAAAACGCGCCGGCGCGTTTGTCGAGCCCAAAGGGTCAATTGTCCTGAATTACGGCTGGTCCCGCCCTGATTGTAGTGCAAAACGTGATTAACTGGAGCGACAACGTGCAACGATTGGTCAGCCCCACGTGGGCGGTATCTGATTGGCTTAAGTAGAAGGTGGGTGGAGTCTATCCATTTGTGGATCAGTTTGTGTCTCGACGCTTGAAATGTTTCAAAATCCACAAATACGTGCAGCGATCCACAAATGCACAGAGAGCAATCCACGAATACGCACAACGATTTACAAATGCACAGAGAGCAATCCACAAATACGCGCAGCGATCTACAAATGCACAGTACGCGATTCACATATAAATGTCGGGCAAAGTTGTATGCCGGGCATATTAACTCCTGAACAGCATGATTTAGCTTACAGAATTCTTTATACAAATCTTTGTATTCTGTTTCTAATTTAGCTTGAACAGTATCAACATGTACAGTATCATCCATAAATTGTTAATTTTGCTTAGATTTACTTGTGAGCTGAGCTAGTTTAGCTTTCCTCGACTGCACAAGTCTTTGTACTATCATCCATATTTTGATTTAAAGCATCAAAACAAGAAAAGAATTGTACTTATATTATTTAATGAATTGTGCAGTATCATGTTTAAGTTCTTTCCTGCAGAAACAGCACCATTAGATTGTGATTTGTTAATGTCGCTTCTCTGAGGTAATCCTGGAACGTCCTTTTCTTATAAAACTCCACGTAACATGCACGTCACTATCCACTGTTCCTTAAAACATCCATATATCTTTGTGTCATGCACATCCAAATATGTTAGGAGCCAAGTTTTCTTTACCAATGTCCCAACAAACATGCCTCTTTGGGGCCAGTGCGGGCAGCCCCTGTGAGCCCCAATACGTTGTGAAATGTGGGGCCCCAAAATGACAGCCCAAAGTGTGGGCTAGGTGTGGGCACAGTGTCGGAACATTGGGAACATTTTTTGCATATACAGAAAGCAGTAATAATGTGAGTCACGCTTTAAATTATTCATTCACAGCCAATACCAATAATAATGAAATATATTGACATTTATTTTTAACAGCAATAGCAATAAAACCAATAAAATCAAGAATAAAAACGGCTTATTTAAAACAGCAATAAAACAAAAACTAACAAAACTGTCAATTCAATTCAATTTTATTTATAGAATGCATTTTACAATGTTACATTGCTTCAAAGCAGCTTTACATATAAAAAAGAATAATAATAATAAAACACAGAACAAATGTCAGACATGGTATTATTGCAAATAATATTTATGAGATGTTTAAGACTAATTAGGCATACTAGATGTGTAGTAGGTTTATGAATAAAGGGTTGACTGAACCGATAAAACCACAGAATCATTAAGCAAGATATGTGTTCTAGCTTACATGGAGATGGCATAAAAAAGATAACATCTTATGGGACAGGGGTATAAGGGATTTGCAACAGTAACATGAACTACACACAACATGCAAAAGTAGAATACATACATACATACAATAAAAATATAAGAAGTTTACAATTTACAAAACCCTAGGCTAAGTTAGATGTCAGTAGGGTGACAGTGGCAAGGAACCAAAATTCCAATGATGTATAGAAGAAGAAAAAACCTTGGTAGAGACCAGGCTCAACCGGGAGGGCCAGTTCTCCTCTGGCACGTTAAAGCTGCAATTTGTAACTGTCTTGGATACGAACAGAGTTGATTATAATAATTTATAGTTATTTATTGATAAAAAATGATGGTTTTAATTACATTTGATAATATGTCGGGCACTGAGAAATCGTGCCAAAAGAAATGGCGAGGCATAAAGTTACTAATTGCAGCCATAACATTACACTGCTCTACATAACAGGCATGTACATAATGATAGGTTTACTAAGGAAGTCTATCAAATCATTCCATACAGTCCCCCACCATCTGGTCTCAGAGTTTGGATCTAGCTGACTTCAGGACCTTGGAGAAATGAAAGACAGAAAGATTTAGAGTGTGGAGACAGATTTTAGTGTGGAGCCAGTACATCTGTTCTTGTGGGAAGTGTCCCCGGTTCAGGTTTACCTAATTAATGCAACCTAATAATCCTCTAAGGGATTTGTGTAATAAATCAATAAGACTATGTGTTGGCTAGATTAAAGAGGTAGGTATTTAATCTAGATTTAAACTGGCATGTATCTGCCTCCCGGACAACACTGGGAAGACTATTCCAAAGTTTGGGCACCAAATAGGATCTACCACCAGCACTTGTTTTTAAAATTCTGGGTACTATCAGTTGACCAGAATTTTCAGATTGCAGTTAACGTGAAGGACTATAATAGGAGAGGAGCTTGCTTAGGTATTGAAGAGCTAAAACATTCAGGGCCTTGTAGGTAATCAGCAAAATGTTAAAATATATACTATGCTTGATAGGCAGCCAGTGTAGTGTTGACAAAACTGGGCTTATATGGTCATACTTATTCGTTCCCGTGAGAACTCTGGCTGCTGAAGTTAATTAATCTTGCAAGGCAGCCACCAAGTAAGGCATTGCAATAATCAAGTGTTAATGTCATAAATGCATTAATACATTTTTCTGTGTTTGGCTGTAAAAGCATGTGTCATAGTTTCGATATATATTTTTAAGCTGAAAAAAATGCAGTTTTTCAAATATTGGAAATGTAGTTTTGAAAGGACAAATTATCAAAAATGACACCCATTCTTGGCTAACGAACCAGACTTTATAGAGCATCCATCAGAAGTGAGGCAGTGTTCTATGTTGTTCTGTGTGGAGGGTTTTTGTCCAATAAGGAAAACTTGTTTTGTCTGAATTTAATAGTAGAAAGTTGCTAGTCATCCAAGTTTTGATATCGGCTATGCATTCTTTTAGTTTGGTGAATTGATGAGTCTCGTTGGGCCTAGAACAAATGTACAGCTGAGTATCATCAGCATAACAATGAACTCCATGTCTCTTAATAATTGCTCCCAGAGGTAGCAAGTACAGGGTGAAAAGTAGAGTCCCAAGCACTGAGCCCTGCGGTAACACATATTGGACTTGTATGGTATGACACCTTTTCACTCACAGCAACAAACTGGAATCAGTCAGATAAATATAATTTAAACCATTCCAGTGCAGTTCCATTTATGGCAACATACATTTTAAGCCTATTTAATAGAATGCTGTGGTCAATAGTGTCAAAGGCTGCGCTAAGGTCAAAAAATACTAGAAGAGAGATGCAGCCATGATTGGCTGACAAAAACTGATAATTTGTCTGATGAGAGCAGTCTCTCTACTATGATATGGCCTGATTCCTGACTGGAAATTCTCGCAGATACCATTTATTTCCAGAAATGAACATATCTGTGAAGACACAACCTTTTCCAGTATGTTTGAGATAAAGGGTAAATTTGAGATGGGTATGTAGTTTACTAGTTCCCTGAGATCAAGTTGTTGTTTTTTATTAAGGGGTCTGATAACAGCCAGTTTGTAAGGTTTTGGGACATATCCCAACACCAATGATGTATTAATAATACTATGTAGGGGATCTATAATTTTGGGCAGCATCTCTTTCAGCAACCCGGGAGGTATATGATCAAGCATACATGTTATCGATTTATATGATGTGATTATTTTTGACAGTTCATCCCTATCTATAGTAGAGAGTTGCCCCTTTGGCAAGTTATGATGCACCATCTGTTTTTTTGTGTTGAAGGCATGTTTATGATTTTTTCTCTGGCAGTATCTATTTTGTTAAAATAGATAAAATAAATCTATTTATTTTAAAATAATCGCTATTATGATATTGGCAATTGTCAGAAGCAGATGATGCTTTGTCTATGATTCATTTAGCCACTGTGTCAAGTAGATGTGAAGTAGATATCAAGTAAATATCTGCTCTAGGGTTGTGTTTATTTTCTTCTAAAAGATTTGAAAAGTAGGCAGATATGGTGCTTTTTAAGGCCTTATAATTTGAAACATTTTCATTCCATGCTAACCAAAATACCTCCAGTTTTGTTTGCTTCTAGTTTACATTTACGCATTTGGCAGACGCTTTTATCCAAAGCAACTTACATTGCATTATACTATACCTTTTTTCTGAGTATGTGCAATCCCTGGGATTGAACCCATGACCTGGGATTGAAAGCCAGTTCCATAGATGCATTCCTTTTTTCAGGCTGCTCTTTGCAGGGTGTGGATTTGCTTATTATACCACGGCATTGAACTGCTGTCCTTTATCCTTTTTAAACGTACAGGAGCAACTATGTCTAAGTTGTTAGAAAATAGGGAGTTAACATTTTCTGTTACACTGACAAGTTTTTTTTCCCAGGCTACGTAATTTCCTCCTTACCAGCACTACGATTGCACCATAGAGCTCCTCCCAGGCACTTCTCCGCCCTGGGGGCGCTTGTATTCCCTGTCTGGTCCTGAAAGAGAGGCTATAGAAAAATACATTGATAAGAACCTCAGAGCCGGCCTCAACCCTCCCTTCTCCTCTCCGGCGGGTGCGGGATTCTTCGTTCAGAAGAAGGATGGCTCCCTGCGTCCTTGTATTGATTATTAAGGTTTGAATGACATAACTTTTAAATATCGGTACCCCCCTACCGCTCATGTCTTCTGCCTTTGAATTGTTGCAGGGAGCTTGAGTCATCACTAAGCTTGACCTCCGCAATGGTTATCAACTTTTACCGGCATTTCATCAGGATATTTTGCTCGGTGGCTGCTCCGCTCACTGCTCTGACTTCCACCAAGAAGCCATTCAGGTGGAATTCACAGGCTCAGGAGGCCTATGATGAGCTCAAGTCCCGCTTCACCTCTACTCCTGTTCTCTGTTTTTCAGATCCCGAATGGCAGTTCATCATGGAGGTAAATGCCTCTGATGTTTGAGTTGGAGCCGTGTTGTCTCAGCAGTCTGAAAGTGACGGGAGGGTGCATCCCTGCACGTATTTCTTTTACTGGCTGAGTCCCGTGGAACGAAACTATGACATTGGCAATTGGGAATTGTTGGCGGTCAAATTTGCTCTGGGGGAGTGGTGCCATTGGCTGGAGGGAGCAGCCCTTCTTGGTCTAGACGGATCATAAGAATGTTGAGTACATCTGTTCAGCCAAGAGGTTGAGCTCATGTCAGGCCAGATGGGCACTCTTCTTTGGCTATTTCAATTTCACTCTCTTGTACTGGCCAGGTTCTAAGAATGTCAGACCTGATGCTCTCTCTCGGGTCTTCGAGTCCCCTGCTGAGGACTCAAACGAAGGGTGGTGGTAGGATCACTCACGTGGGGGATCAAACGGCAAGTGAGACTGGCCGTTTTGGAGGGTGAGGTTCCCATAGCTTTCGTCAGGTGTCTGTCGACACACCTGGAAGAAGGCTAGGGGACCTCTCATTGGACCAAGGCAGCTGTACCCCTCATTCCGTCTACACATGTGGTTAACGAGTATGGCTTTCCACCAAAGACCTTCCTCTCCAGGTGCCCTCTCACAAGCTGGCTCCCAGGTTCATTGGGCCATACAGGATCTCTAAGATGTTGAGTCCAGTCGGGTTCACTCGGTTTTTCACGTTTCTAAGATTAAACCCGTGCGGCCTTCGCCCCTTAACCCCCCTGCCTCTACCACAGCCCCACCACCTACGTCTCCAGGATGGCTCGCCTGTCTATAGCATCAGACGAATTCTGGATGGTTGTCGTAGGGGTAGAGGTTTTCAGTACCTGGTGAACTGGGAGGGCTATGGCCCGGAAGAGAGGAATTTGGTGCCATACCAGGACACTCATTGATCGAGAACTTCCACCGTCGGCAGGGTAAGCCTCCTTCTGGAATACCCGGTGGCACCCCCCGGGGTTTGTTGTCCATGTGTCGTTGTTTTGTGTTGGAGCATGCAGCCTTTGTTTTGACAGCTCGCCACGTGCTCCATTGTCTTCGTCTTTCCCGCACTCTTGTTTTCTTCCTGCCCTTCCTTGTTTTCGTTAATCGCCACCACCTGTTCACCGCTCATTATCTCCCCTTTATTATTCCCTCGTGTTTTCTACCTGTTGTCAGATCATCTCATTTTTTTGTATTTACCAGTTCAGGGGACAGACACAGTCTCTATATTATAAAACATTTACGCATTTGACAGATGCTTTTGTCCAAAGCAACTTACATTGCATTATACTATACATCGTTCCTGAGTATGTGCAATCCCTGGGATGGAACCCATGACCTTGGTGTTGTTAACGCCATGCTCTAACCACTGAGCTACAGGAAAGCCTATAATAATTTGGTGATTCTATGTGTTGCAAATTAGATGATCTGTGACGTGACAGCTGACAGACAGTTGGTAAAGCCAATAGTAATTCAGTTTTGGACAACAACTCCCATGTTCCTCGTACCTAGGGCTGATTACTTCCTGTTTGCCACCTGTTTCCAATCAGCCCAGCTATTTAAACCCCAGACTTCCTATTGTTCAATGCGATGGCTTGTTTTGCCCTGTTGTTTACCTGGTTTAGTCTTGATTGTGTATCGTTTGTGATTGTTTGCTTCCTGCATTTTGACTTTTGCATTGGACTGGATTACAAATGTTTACTGCCTGCCCTGACCTCTGCCTGTTTTCTCGTTTTGGATTTTTGCCTTGCCCTTATTGCTCTGTTATCTGTGTTTGACCATTTGCCTGTTTTTGACCATTCTGTAATAAAGTGCTGCATATGGATCCAAACATTCCAGGGTCTTCGTTACAATCTGCTGTTTGTCAAGGTTTGATGCTTCTGTATGTTTCTGTATTCAAACCTAAAATTCAGATAAATTAGTCTTTGGCAAAATGACACTGTAATATGCCACTAAGTTTGTCTTTATGACAAACTTACAAATACTTACAACAAATAATTTAAATTCATAATTATTTTGCAATATATAATTCATGTTTAATATGTTTAAATGACCTTCTTTGGATAACTTAATGCTTTAAGTTGTTTATGAAGACATTACTGATGACTCGCTACATGATGTAGCTGTGATTGATCTACCTGCAAAAAAGTGCCTGAAAACCAAAGATAATCTCTAAATTGGCTCTCATAATAGCCATTGGGGTGTATTATTTAGCTGCTGCTGAAACAATTGACACAAAACAAAGGCAAAAAAACATTAGTAATCAGACATTACTATATAAAATAACATACAGTTTTTCATTAATGAATAGATCATGTTCTAAAACAACAACCAGGAATTTTTTTACCTTTTTCAGTATTTCTTAAATTAATCTCGCATTTCTCTTGTCAGTATACACCTTCTTAATAAAGCAAACTATACACAGGCAAGCAGAAAAACCCAGCATATGATCGCAACAAGCAGATACATGTTAAGCGTTTTACTCTCCTCTGTGGCGCGTTTGACAAGATAACACATTCCGCACGTGCACATTTTTGAGAAGCGGCCCTGTCCACTATAGTGTTTAGTGAGAGAGAGTACGAACAAGTATTTTTTGTCTTTTAGTGGATATACTTACCTCAGACCTCGAACTTGTTTAGAGTATCAAAATGTATATATATTTCATTTTTATGAATATATTTGAATGAAATAATCAATAAAATACATGTATGATAGGTTACCGGCCAAAAAAAAGGACTATTACAGAGGAGGCTCCCGCTCCGTCTCCTCCACGCTCCGCCTCCTTAGCACCAATTTGGAAATGTCCTTTACAATAGACATGACAGACAGCGATCCGACAGCTCTCTTCCGAGTTGTCCGCTCAAGTATCACAGATCGCCCTGCATCAGCATCAACTTACCCATCTAACCACGCTCACGGAGGAACTAGTTAGAGCTCTCTAAGGCGGTCATTTCCCTCTGGCGATGATGGCATCACCCCCTCCGACACCCAGTCATCCGACCCCCGTCATCATCTCTCCGTTCAGTCCACGACTCGCTTTTCCGGAGAATTTCATTGGTAACCCCTCTCGGTGCAATGGTTTTTTGTTACAATGCTCTCTTTTCATTAATCAGTACCCCGCTTTTACCCTACAGAACAGAATAATAAATAATAACAGCCAGAATGCTTTTGTTTGTTCCCTGCTTACAGGCAAATCCCTTGGCTGGGCCACCATCGTATGGAAGGTGGATTGTTTTTCCAACCTTCGATTCATTCCTACGTCAATTCGGGGACGTTTTTGAACATCTGTCGGAGGGGATAAATCAAGGTGAACAGCTACCAACACTCACTCAGGAGAAGCTCACCACAGCAGAGTATGCTCTTTTGTTTCACACGCTCGCAGCACAAACTGAATCGGTTGAGGATACACTAAAGCTGCTATTTCGTCGAGGACTCAACACGGAATTACAATCTGAGTTAGCGTGTTGGGATGAAAGAAAGACCCTAAGTGAGTACATAGAGCTTCAGAAATAGAGACACGCATCCAGACTTTACTTGAGGATAGTTCTATAGATTGTGCTATCGATCTAATTCCTGGCACCACTCCTCCTCTAGGTCGTAGTTTTCCCCTTTCACAGCCAGAATCTGAAGCTATGAAACAATATATCTCAAAGGAATTAACTAAGGGTTTCATCCAACTGTCTAATTCACCGGCGTCAGACGGCTTTTTCTTCGTTAAGAGGAAGGACGGGGGGTTGCATCCGTGTATTGATTACTGGGGCCTAAACGAGGTCACCGTAAAGTTTCGCTATCCGCTACCTTTAGTTCCCGTGGCTCTCAAACAAGTACGCAGTGTAAAATACTTTACCAAACTCGATTTAGGAGTGCCTATAATTTAGTCTATTAGGTCATAACGATTTCCGGTTCCTGTCCGATTTGCTGCAAGTGGTTTGTGTTTGAGTCTCTGCTTAGCCTTGCTCTGACTCTCTTTTCTCACTATTTTCTTATCTCATTACTTTTGGTGTCTAAGTTATTAACGTAACATGTTTGTGTATTGCTTACATCATATTGAATTAACTAGATACCACTAGCTTTTCATTGTTATTCATTACAGACGACTCAGTTCGGTTAGCACCGCGGTAGCTGGTCAGCTGTTTTCTGTGTTTACTGTGTTTACTGTCTATATTGTCTTCATCTCCTGCGGTTTTCATCTGCCCAAGTTTATCAAACAACTGCAGTAAGTAGGAATAATTCGTAAAATACAGTAAGTCATGGCATCTTCTCCTGTAATTGTAACATGCACTGTTTGCCATGTTTAGTGTAGCCTTCTCTGTCAGCCCTGAGGGTTTTAAATGTGATAAATGTTGGAACTAGTTAGGCTGACAGAAGATTTCAGAATTAGAGACTCGCATCCAGACTTTACTTGAGGATAGTAAGAGTGATAGGGCTTTAGACCAGACTTTGGATGCAACTAGGTATGCATATAGTCTTAATAATACTACTAATATTTGACTAACTGGGGCCCAGGTCAGGAAGCAGACAGACTGGCTTAACAAACTGTCTGCCAGCCGTCACATGCCACAGATGTCACATTATTTGCAACACACAGAATCGCCTAAATACTATAGTATAGAGACTGTGTCTGTCCTCCAGACTGATAAATACAAAAAAAACATAAACAATTATATGGCAATTTAATCAACGTTAAACATATAAAAAAGGTACATAATAGAGACAAACAATTAATAAAGCTTGGCTTGCTGAATATTAGAGCTCTCTCTACAAAAGCACTTTTTAGTGATTTGATCACAGATCAAAACCTAGATGTGCTCTGCTTGACAGAAACATGGCTAAAACGGGATGATTACATTACATTAAATGAGTCAATCCTCCAAAATTACTGTTATAAGCATGAGCCTTGTCCAAAAGGAAAAGGGGGAGGTGTTGCTGCACTTTATATGAATACATTTACAGCTGCCCAAAGATCTGACATTAGTTACAATTCTTTTGAAGTAATGGTGCTTAATATAGCTTCATCTGGGGTAAATAAGCAGACTTTGTCATTTCTACTGGCTACTGTCTACAGGCCACCACACAGACTTTATCAAGGAATTTGCTGACTTTTTATCAGAAGTAGTACAGTGTGGAAAGGCCTGATCAGTGTGGAAAGGCCTGAAAACCATCACAAACTACAGGACACCACCCCCAAGCACTGAGGCGACTCAACGACTTGCTGAAGACCTGAACGAGTTTTATTGTAGATTCAAAACCCCCCATACCCACTCTGACGACCTCTTCACACAACCATTACCACCTCCAGCAACCCCCCTCTCCCCCCCTCCTTCACTTCAAATCAGCGAAGATGAGGTGCGCCAGGTCT
>JAZGTJ010020648.1:0-10288 GCA_036877575.1 Botia almorhae
TGTCTTGTGCCGGTTGATAAATGTTGAATGTGTTCTTGTTGTCTTTGGTTTGGTTTAAGTTTAGTTCTTTGAGTTATCCCCCTTGAGGGAGTTTTTGTTTAATAAAGTCTTGTTTATTGTAAGCTGTCTGCGTATGGGTTCTCTCCTTCTCTCCTTGAAATGACTTAAATTTTGCAAGAGAAAACACTGTCATTTTAAACGTACAAAATTGTACTGGCAAACTGCAAAACAGTGACATTGTTTGAAAAAAATTGTAAATTAATTACAAAAATTATTGTTTTGGCATTGTTGGTCAATGAACCCTCCATTGAACACAACAATAGTTGAAGGTGTATATTTGTTACAAAAATAGCCAAAGGCTAAAAAATATCTTGATTTTGTTGTTTTGTTCTATTTAATTTTTTTTGATCTTTTTTGATTTATTTGAAATAATTTTAATCTTGAGGCCCCCTGGAAGTTTATTGGGGCTCTCTAAAGAGCCTCGTCCCCCTGATTTAGAAACAGTGGTCTAAAGAAGCTTTTTGTTATGAATATTAGGAATGTATTTTCAGATCCTGTGCAATTGTTTTTAAGAAATTAAAATTGCATGTGTATATCAATGGAATGGACCTGCATTTTTATTTTTGATGTCATTCGAAACCCGCCTGACATTCATGTTCTTCAGCACTCTCACTCTTGAGCAGCTTACACGTTCTGTTATAATGACCTGCTTATTATATCAGCAACACAAAAGTTGCATACAAGCACAAAAGAACATATAGAACAATATGAGGGTGAGTAAATGATGACAGATTTTTCATTTTAGAGTGAACTGTCCCTTTAATGTTCCCATTTCAACTTCTTATATGTAAAACACTTAATTAGCCAACAGTCAGTTTAATTAAAATGTAAAATCCAATCTAAGCAACATCTTTTATTACAACTTTTACTGATTTCCTATTGGGTGAGCAGCCACGTTTAGCCACACCCCTTTATAAATTTGGCAGTTGCAGCTGCAAATAGCTGAAGGACTAAGGACACAATGTTTCTTAGTACGCCAAGTATAAAATGTGCTAACGTCACTGTACAGGTGCCAGGAAACTGAAATAGAAAAAAACTTTTTTGAGAGAGAGGAGAGGGTGTCTCGTCTCTTCTGTGAATTGCTGCTCTTGACGCAACCCCTTAAAAACGAAGTGCATTAAGTAAAGATTTGAATACAGCCTCTCAGATATCTTTTCTGTCTAAAAATATTCAGCACAGAAGGTCAAACACTTTTACAAGCAGCTGGAGGAAAGGACGTTACTAAGTGATGCATTTCTTGTGGAGAGGTTGTATAATCTCAGATGTTTCCTTTTCATTCAGGCCAACAATAAGCTATCAAGCTGCCACTCTAGAGAAAGTCACTGCTATTTTAATGAATTTATGACACATGAAGCCTGACAGCTGATGTCATGACATCTTGAATGAAGATGAATGTCACATGACTGTCACATGATAAATTATATGTTAATCTAAGGGTCAAGGTTTGAACGGTTAGCTTCGGCAGTTAGTCTCTGCTGGTGAACGTAGAGTAATAACACGTACATCAGATGTACACTCAAATCAGAATGCATTGTGGGAATGCTCAATGCTCAGGTGACTGGCCAAAAAAATGTTATTGAGATAATTGAAAATACAAAATGTATATCTTTCCAGATATATAGATTTATAGCAATATATATAAATAGCAATGTATTACACTGTTAAATTATGGAAGTATTTGATTAGATATGTAAATTTATCTATTTTTATTTGTTAAATGCACAAAGTCATGTAACAAACAAAGCAAACCTTGTCAGCAAATTGTAGTTTATTGTGATGTCATTAGCATGTGTTGCCCAAGTTATTAACATAAATTGCTCAGTCAGAACCCACATTAACAAATGAGATTTGCTGTATAAATAATACTTTAATTATCCACATAAAATTAGCAAAATGCTAACTAACCTTGATCTGAAAATGATATATGAAGACAAAGTTTGTATGATGTACTAATTATGTTCAACCAGCTTTATAATTTATAGCCGGTTATAGTTACATTCCTTATTTGTTTTTCCTCAAGAACATTTCCCTCTAATTGTCTTATGCAATTACCCATGACTTCATAGGGTGAGAAATATTATTCCTTAATTGTCTTGTTTTCTCTGGAGAAACAAGTTGAGGATGATGTTCTATATAATTACCATAGTCAAGCCAAGAAACATCTTATAAAATGTTAATGATACTCTTCCAAAAACACTTATCAGAGGGTTAATGCATAATTATTACATGCTTTACATCCCTGCTCTCAGGAAAGATCACATTACTAATATAAGAGCAGAAAATGAATCATGGATTTCCACTGTAATGATGCTGATGTCGGAATACTAAGAAAAGCTGTATTTGCATAATGTAATGTGATGTCAGTGCCTTATACAGTATGTACAGTGATGAACTATTTCATCTTTATACTGGATATTTTTAGTTGTTCTCTAGACAAAATGTATTATTTGATATCGAGATCCAAAAATAAAATACCAAATTATTTTATTTTACTTGCAAAGCTACAGCTACTTACACGGCACAAGCAGCATAAATATTTGTTCACAAAATATTGATTTGAGATGAAATATGTCATTTATTGTTTTATTATGTAAGGTAACCTGCAACTTTTTGTTTCATACAAAGATGGCGATAGAGAGGCAAAAGTTATGGATTGCAGCTTTAAGTAGCACCAATAAAGTAGCCAGGATGAGCGGTCCAATATCACTTAATTTTTGTGCAGTTACAATGAATGAGCAATGTAGCTTTTAAGTTTCAAGAAAGGACTCAAGCACACAATAAAGTGACCAAATGTGCTTTTGTGCAACTAAGTATGTAATTCTAAGACATATTCAATTTCCCTTGAAAGGTATTTTTATTACAATCATAAATGTACTTGCCTATGTAGACTTACTTCAGTTCTATTTATTTGCATTTTTATGGCTGCTAAAATGCACTTTAGTGCTAATAAACATGCTATTTAGAAACATTATCTAATAAACTTAAGATGCTTTTTTATTACAATTTTGAATGTGCTTGAATATATCAACTGTATTTTAGCTACTTATCTGCAGTATTACAACTTACCTTTCTAAACTTATTATCTTTAAATGCTATCTGTGTGTTACAGTAAGGACTTAAAAACATTCAGTATTGCACAAATGTTGCATCATTCTCCTGGTTCCAGATACATATGCTTGTTCAAAATCTTAGTGTTTTCCAGTTTGGAAGCAAATGCAAAAAATAGATATGAATATGACACGGTTTATGACAACATTGAGTCCCCTGTAGAGCCAAAACACTGTACAGGTGACACTGAGTAACAGTTGTACATTCATCTCCAAAAAAGTACATTGAAAGGTTCTCGAATGAGTAAACCAATTTTTTTCAATTGGGTATTGGTTGTCATTTTGACTTAAATACTCCAAAACATTTATTTTAGTCTACACATCCAACGTAGATGTTTACTGATGTTCTTTCTGCTGGCCTGACAACACTTCAGCTCACAGACATTTAACTTGCTTTAACATTCACAGACAGCATAGTGCAACTCATGCACCCTTTAAGTATTCTAGACACAACAAGTTGAAAGAAAATGCTTAAGCGTCACTTTTGCCAGCGGAGTCTGAGGAATAATGAAAAGGAACCAGACAGCATTATATAGACTCCTCACCTACAACCAAATCTCCTCTCATCATCAGCAGAAATGTTGCCTGCCATTGTCATTATGAATAATGTCACATTGATTTCTGCGCTCTTGAAGTGTGCTGCGCGCATTAATAAAATCTGCAGCTCCGCTCATGACAGTATCCAGTACAAACAGCTCGGAGATGAAAGCCTTGCTATCACTCAAAGCAAATTCTCTTTGGTTTTCGACATGCATATACAGTACGTTTAAAACATCACTGACAGAGTGTAAGGCCATCGTGCCACGTACCAAGAGACGGCCATTAGAGATCTGCTGTGTCTTCATACATTTGCGTGAGACAGTTTTTGGGATCAAACCAACATTAGAGCTATAATCATGAAAACACAAATGTCTACAGCTTTAAGATGCTGTATCAAATATTAAGCATACTGTAATGTTACACTATATGACACCAGGGATGTAAAATCAACATAAAGTGCAGTTCAATTAAACACATTAATGCGTTAATTGCACATGCATTAATTTGGCAATGCGGCATGTTGAGTAATACAGAATTTTCAGTGATTGGTTTAATAGCAAATAATAGATGTTGTGTATTTAAGTAAGAAACCAGCTGATAGGAGGAGAAGGGCTGATAAATTGTTTCATGACATTGGACAAAAAAGGAAAAAGTGGTAAAAAATGAAACAAGATTTAACAGTTTATTATCAGAGTACAAACACTTTTTTTTATTTAAAGTAACGTGCATGGAATATTAACTAAACATACTGAAATACTGAGACACATTGGCTTATGTTGGCTTTATGTGGCCTTAGTAGACACATCGTGCAAAATTACCCCTTGAAATATCCCTGGGAAGGCTACAGGTCCATTCATTTCTTTGAAGCTCCACCCAAACAGCCAATCCTGTGGACACCTAACAACCTTGTAAAACATATCCTGACCTGCTACTAGCTATAATACAAATTACAGGAGAGATGCTCTCCAATGGCATCTCTTCCAAGGTGTCTTGTCTCATTTGGTTGAGGCGTCTGCCACCGAGTTTTTCTGATAGTAAAGGACAATGTCACAGCCCACACTGTTCAACCATTCCTTCCTTCAGCTCTTTATACTCTTTCCTCACGGCCAAACCCGCCACTCAAATTAATCAGCCAGAACCACCATCATCCCCAGCGCCTCTGTCACCGCGCGAGTCGATAGAATCGTTCCAGACGCTTCTCTGCTGCCTGTCCGGCTCGACTCATCATTAGTCCCAGCAGCCACAGCTGCGGCCGAGAGCTCCACCTGCCAATTAGGGGCACCTGTCCAAACACTGCCGCCACTCACTCAGTGCTCACGGTATGAGCGCGCTCCCACAGCGTGCTGGGACATTTTGCGATGACATTCTTTGTTGATTTGTTGAGAGGTTTTGGAGAAGATGATGAGGTCACGGTTGAATAAATAAAGTTCTGGAAAGCATTAAGGAGCTATTTATAAATAACATGCATTGAGGGGGGTCACTATATTTCACATAGCTGAATGGCGTATGGTTTCAGTGTGGTTCTAGTTATGAATCTAGGTCTGTGTCAATATAAATAACACTGAGGTGTATAATCGACTTTTTGTAATCCACTTAATCCACAAAATTCTGCCTCTGTTGGAGTGTTATCATACATTCTCAGAACAGAAGCAACTGTTGTGCCTGGTCTTACATATATTTTCCTTTCGCATGTTTTTGCTTAACAAAAATGTATGAGTATTCAAGGCCAGTTAGCACACATCCTCTGACATTTTTGATGTTTGTGTGGGTAATTCAAGTTTGAGTCCAGCTCCCAATAATGTTCCCCTGTCAATTATCATCATGGCCTTTCCTCTCTATGGCATAGTAAAATCAACTAAATACTAAATAACTAAAATCAAACCTTTATACTGCCTACAAATAATATCAATAAAGGAATAGCTGTTACTTTTGTAAACAACAATAATAATAAGTGCTCTTTTCTATGAAGTGACAACGTCTGTCAACTTCCCAAAAGGACCAAAAACAACTGGTAACTTATTCTTCTGAAGCCATAAGATAAGACTTTGTGTGTAAGGAAACATGGTTTTATGCTCCACAGAAACAATTAATGATTAACAGAATTTTAAAATGACAGGAAGTTGAGTAATAATGACAGAATTAAATGATTGGGAAAACGGTTCTTGTATGACAGCTAGCGTGAGGTCAAACTAGTGACTAGACACATCAGGTAGGTTCAAACTTAGGACATTGTGTATATCAGACCAATCATAGCAACATTCAAATTATGATTGACTATAAGCGACCGCTCAATTTATTCCTGTGTACTATCAAAGCTCAAGGCTGTCAAACTCTCTGTTTATCTCTCTAAGCAGTGGCTACAAAGCTGCCATCACAATGTGATTGAGTGGGACCCCAGACACCCTTCTGTCACCTTGTATATTCATGCAGGGGTGTGCAGAGGTCACCGCTATAACCTAAAATCATCTTTATGGTCTTCTGTGCGCTGCGTCTGTCAGTGAAGTTCACAGCGAGACTGCTGAATTGGGACACATTCAGGGGCAATGAGTTTAACTCTTAAAACACCAGTTACCAATGGTTAACAGGATACCCCCACAACCCTCTCTGCATTATGATTAGTAAAGATTACAGATTACATAACAACTTTATCATCGTTTTTTTTAATAAAGCAAATAATTAAGTAAAGCCCTCAAGTCCTCAAGAAATAGTGCCTGTGTGCCCATGTATTCCCATAACACTATTGATATAAATTACAGGGCACTGATATGACTATTTTATGTTCAATGCAATAAAATTAAATATTTAAACTAAATATGAAAGGTATTTTTTTTCCTTTTTATATATGAAGATCAGGTCATTTGCATTTCCTAATTCATCATCATTATCATAAAATAAAAATCGATTCTAATTGGTCAGCTTACTGAAGAATGAAGGCCAGCCTCCTCTGTGACTGTGACTTAAAACCTGCACACAGCACGTACTTATTTAATTATACTGTGCGATTTATTACAAGACACATCAAATCACTGATAGTACTGATAGTATTAATTCAGTTATTTTTTCAAATTAAAGGATGAATACCAAACTTAATGTGACAGGGTTGATATAGTAGTTTAAGGCAGTGTTTCTCAAACAGGAGGCTGGGGCCCACTGGAGGCCTCAACAAACCTCCAATGGGGCTTTAAAACTTGATTTAAAATAATTTACAATGATAATAAACAAGCATTAAAATAAGATAAAACAACTAAAAATCGAGATATTTCTTAGTGTTGACTATTTTATCACTAATATTTCTAGTTCAAATATTGTTGTGGAAAATGAGGGGGGCCTTGAAGTCAAAAAGGTTGAATTCCACTGGTTTAGAGCTACAGTATATAACAGTGGTAATTTTGTGTTTTTTTAGACACTTGTGGCCAAATCTGGTATTAAAATGTTTATAAGCACAATGTGTTCGCAAACAATGAGTAAAAAAGCAACACTCGATCAGATAATTACACTGCCGTTTCTGTTTCACCACAATCTCAAAGAGAAATCTCTTCTGTATTTATTTTCCCTTCGTCAGCTAAAACAACCCCCAGCTGAACAATATCTCAACTGTTATGACAGTGACGGTCATCTTGTGTCAGTGCGCTCTGAGAGGCCTTTTTGTTTTCATTTCAAACAGACGAACAGCTCAGATTAGCGTATTTCATCTTGCCTGCACTCAAAGTCTTTGATGAATATCTAAGTGATGTCTGAAGCCATGGGGCTTTTGACCAAGCCTCAGCCCCACTGCCATCCATCTTGCTGCCAATCACAGTGCAGGGGTAGAGAAAGAAGCACTCTTCCATAGAGAGCTGGTGAATGGCAGTTACTTATCCACTGAGTTGACTATTCACTGCAAAGTCTAGCAAGACATGAACCTCACAGGTTAAGCGCCTTGGTCCTTTTAAAGGGACAGTTCACTCAAAAATGAAAATGTCATCATCATTTATTAATTTTGTTCTGGCACTATTTTATAATACGATTTAATGAGGACCCAGGCTTTTAAGGTCCAAAATGACAAAAAAGCACCATAAAAGTTTCATAAAATTTGTATATGTTCCAAGTCTTCAGAGGTCAAACAGTTTCTTTGGGTGTGAAAAAACAGTAACATGTTCTTTGCCACATTGTTTGTGTTTGGCTTTTTTACAAATATGACATACTGTATATGTTTAGTATTACTTAAAATAAGTGTTTAAATGGTATTTATTTTTCTGCATTGTGTTATATTTTTTATGCTAGTAAGTGATGTAATTTAACCCTGAAGTCAGTTGTGGTGTTAGGAATGCCAAAGAAACACTTGACTTATTGTACTTAAAGAAAGCAACTTCCAGGGTCTGTTTTGCTTGCTCAAAACAACTGTGGCATCTGCAGTCGCCGGAATGTCTTTGCCACAGGTTTTGAAACTTTGGTCTTCTCGCGAAAGATGAAAATCTCTAAGAGGAGATTGTGTGTTTCAATCCTTCGTCAAAACCAAATCTCCCACAAAAAACTTGGTGTGATTATGCACTCTCATCAGCTGCCTGCAGTTCCCAATCATTGATTTTCTGATCATCTCCACCTGGAATAAAACATTCCCACTTACTCTCAAGTACTTCTGGTCTCTCGCCCTACACTTCTGTACCACATCACAAAGAGGGTCACTGGGGACTTCACATTGCAGCAGGGGTAATTGAAAAACAACAAGAACAACAACCGTGTACCTGCGGAGAACTTCTTGTGCTACATTTTCATTATGGCAAAAGTACATCGTGGGATTGGTCTAGCAGCTGTCATGTACAGTATAGTTAAAAGTGACTTAAATACTTCACATGCTGGTCTACAAATGAAGTAACTTCGACTAATCTCTGGCATTACTTTTCAAGTCTCAGTGGCACGTTTTGTACAATTTATAAAGTTAACTAAAGAGAAAATACTTCCAAGAAAATAATTCTACATAAGTGCTGTCCGCAGTACAGCCTCTGATCAGAGACATAAGCCAATTTTGAACTGGCAGTTGGATTAGAAACATTTCTTGTATCCCCCGATACAAGACTAGAAATAAGAACGAAAGACATAAATTTAAACATAAAAACATTTTTTGAAGGTTACCTTGCTAAAAGGCCATTCTAGACCAACAATAATTTCCATAGTGGCCCAAAATAGCTTATAATGGTTAATTCAGCGGCCCAGCATAGCAATGACCTTTACCAGCAAAACCAGCATGATATAGCTTCTTTACTAGCTGGTCAAGCAATTTAAATTGCCTGGTTGGACAACCAGCATGCTATGCTTAAAACTAGCATTCAAAACACAACATATGCTGGTTTTAGCAGGGTCTATTAATATTCATAGGCCAGCTGTGAAAGATTCTGCTGGAGTTCAGCAAGCTGAGCTGTAACTCACTGTAATAACAGTTAGAGGGAGGTTCCATTTGTGATGAGATCATCCAACATCTTTCAGTGCATAGAGTACCTCTCAAAATTATCCACTGTGACAAATAAGTAACTGAGGTATAGAATTCCCCTACAGCACAACTCGTAATGGGGTAGCACAGAATATGATCCCGATATAAATGCGCATTACTCACTGAAGGACATTAAAAGAGGAACTCTTGATGGCGCTCTCAGGCAAGGAAAGAACATTATTGATCTTGGTTTCTTCAAATGTAAAAAGAGTTTGTTCCTTATTTATCCCCTTTCCATTGAAACTGGAGCTCCTGCAAGTCTATTTCTTGAGATAATACATTTCGAACATTCATAATGCCACCTTAAGTGCCTCCAGAGGAGTATGGTAAATTAATAGTCTCCATACCTTGATCTCAGGCAATTACATTACCCACTGATTTATGAAACAACAGCCACAAATGGAACAGTAACCTTGAGCTTATGAAATGCAAAGTGAGTTCAGTTTTCATAGAATTTGTGTGACTGTAAAAAGTAACCTTAGGGTCACTAAGGCACTATAACACTGTAATGGGACTGCTCCAATAAATGTTGATGGTGATGTGTATAATTATCATAACATTCACACACACACACACACACACACACACACACACACATACACACACACACACACAGCTGCTGAGACCAATAACAGATTGAACCAGAGCGGCTTTTTGTTCACAGCCTAAACAGCTAGTGACAGCTTATTGTCTGGAGAGGCAGAAGAGGATCGCCTGAGTTACCGCCGCGGTAGATGTGTCAAAATTCTGACAAACCGGCCACAGAGCTTTCATCATAAACATTGTCTTTAGCTCTTGTGCGCATTTGTGCGTGGCGGGGCAAAAGGCCAGCAAATCCCGGACTAGCTGGTGCCTTGCCATTTCTGTTACGAAAGGTAATGAGGAAAGGCTGGAGGTGAGAGTTCTCATCCACCCGCAGTAATTCCCATGAGCGCGTTGGGCTGCATTTGGAATCACACGGCGGATGGCTGCACGCTGTCTGTCTTAAGCAGCTGCTAGATCTTGCAGTGTTTCAGCACATGCTGGGGAGTATACCGCTAAAAGTTACCAGGACAAACATTGCATACTAATGAATATTAAAGCAGCAAAGTGAAGGTGAATCCGTTTTTTTTTT
>JAZGTJ010020649.1:0-10287 GCA_036877575.1 Botia almorhae
TATATATATAAATCAAAACATTACAGACAAACTGACAGAATTATTGCACATTATGTTGATCACGGGCAACACTTGCATCTTGTAAAAGGAGAGTCCTGTACTTTTGTACCTAAGCTTTTGTCTGTAAATAAATGGCCCATCTATCCCTCACTACCTCAAATGGCCCTCCCCGGCAAGGCTGGGTGTGTTCCAAAACCTAGTGAGTTTCCTACCTAGGCGCTAGGCAGCATTTTTGAGTGTTGGAACGTTTGAGTCATACATTTGTGGGGGGCATCACAGAAACATGTTTGATTCAAGCATTGAATCGTGGTGATTATAAATCAGGATTTTGCAGTGAAATTGACTGCTTGTTAACACAGTTTTAATGGTTCCGTTCTGTAGGTTTTAGGTTTTGCTGTCTCCACAGAAACAGAACATATGAACATGTAAAACAGCATTGTGTGAACTCGCCTCTATTAAACGTACGTTAGCACGCAGCGTAAGACAGAACGGAACTGTCGTAAAAGACACTAAAAAGAATACTAACGGGACGCGATGACGTAATAGCACGTGACGTCATCTAGTGACATTTAGGACTTTTTAAGCCGGCTTCAGCTACTTTCTGTTGTTTAAGGCATTATTTGAAAGCACACATGTGTTTTTAAAGCGCAGTCGGACCCTTTTTGTGCCTTAACCGTTGCGGTTGAAGGTTGTGTATATTCATGCAATTTGGGGAATTGTGTGCGCATTCACACACTTTAATCTAGCTCCAACCGGATAAGTCCATGATGCCCGTAAATGCGGCCTTGATAGGCAGCTCGCGATGTTTTGAGACGCAGCCCGTAAGGGAGCGTTAAGGGAGAGAGAGAGAGGGAGAGAGAGAGAGAGATGGGAGTTGGAGGGGGAAGGGAGCAGGAGGAAAAGCTCCGCCTCGTCTGAGCCGCTCTGGCTGAGGAAGATCGCAGGGAAGTCTTGATGCTTTTGCGCCTGTAGAGAGGGAGCACCGCGAAGGTGATTCGCCCGAAACAACAGCGAGCCATCGGGTTTTTAAATCAAACGCTTTGGGTTCGGCGGCCATTGGGAGTCGAGATGAGGGAGAACCTGAGAAAGTAAGTGCAACGCGAACACGAATAAACGTCGGCTCGTGCGGGTGGAGGACGCCGAAGGATCGAGTTTAGCAATCCTCCATCTGTTTCTTTTCCTATCTTGATGTCAGTACAGCCTAGCAGGTGCTTGTTCTGCTGTTATCATGGAACCTCGTATATCTTCGTCCTAGCGACACGTCCGTCCCTCGTTCTGTTTGCTTTTCTGATATCCAACATCGAATAGCCCGCTATGGATCTGCCGTGCCGTTCTCGCCTAATGCAGCGATGAGATTGTTTCATTTATGTTATTTCACGGATCTCTGTATGTTGATCGTGAGGTCCGGCCTTTAGGTCTCCTCCATATTTGTGTTGTTTCCCTAAGTTAAAGTGCATGCATACAGTGTCTTAGAAGCCATATGCAAGATCACTGTTTTGGTTTAAGCAACATACTTAGCGCCGCGTTTTCATGCAAGAGGCACACATCGGAGGTGTCTGCATGCATGCACGCACGCATGCATGCGTGTGTGGGTACCCGGTGCAGTTAGATGCATGTAGGTGGGCATTCCTGCTTCTTGCTCGAGCCCACATTATTGCTGTACTTCCGCTTTCTGGCACTGCTTTGAGATGTGCAGGTATGGAGATGTCGGTGGGAAATTCGGCGTCAGGCCATTGGCATGCTTCACCGACTCTACCTGATTGTAGGGGGCGCTGGCACATACTGACTGCGCCCCAAAACCTAACGAGCTGCCCATGATGCCCTCAATGCTGTCTAGGCAGGCACATCTCTATGTTTTGAAACGTAGCCATTCTGTGTACCCAGCTCGGGCGATTTTTAAAGGGCCCTGCTGTATTACGTGCTTACTCGTCCTTGTCAAATACAAGCTGCAGGGCCTCAACACAACACTGTGATGAATAGAGCAGAGGGTTGGCGATGCATTGACAAGCGTTCAGAAATGCATGTACGAGTTGAATCTGAGACGCATTCAGGTTTCAGTAGTTTCTTTGAAAACCAGTGTCTTGGTTCCTATGAATAATTTGTAGGAGGCTACAGAAGGTCCTGCAGAGATGTACAAAATAAGTTGTTAACCTACACAGCAGTGGTTTGCACCCACATGAATGGCTGATTAACATTGTATACAAAAACAATACTGTGCTGTTGCCATACTGTTATGAATTCAGAGGGTAATATCCTACTACTGTGTAAATACCAGCTTCATATACTGTGATGTTTACATGGTCGTCCAAGGTACTTTAAATAATACCTTTAAATGACCATAGTGCATGTCCAAACAGACCATGGTGTTGTGGTATGTGTCCAAAAACCTGATATTAACATGGTGCCATGTCCAAAAAATTGTTATTAGCATGATATTCTTTGTTACTGGTCCAGATGTGAAAGTGGTTTCTCAAAACGTTTTTTAATTTAAAGACACACTAATGTTTTCCGCTACCCTGCAACTCTCCTACTTTCCCATGACCTCTCTTTGACATTTGTTTTAGGATCGTTTTGTCACTTTCATTTTCCTGTATGGTTGAAAATCCTTGTCAGAGAGTGTTTTCCTCTCTGCTAAAACACTATAGGGTGGGGATATAATTTATGGTTTTGAAGTTTCTTTACCCTATTAGAATTCTGCAGGGCTGCTCAGCTGGCTTAAGCCCCAAAATCACAAAAACATCCCAGCCCATAGCAACCCTTGGACAAAAAAGACTCGCTAGTGCAAATTCCATTTTCATTGATGGACTCATTTAGGGGCCGTTTAACAAAAGAAGTGCTTTTGTGAATGTGTACGATAAAGTGGCGATACACTGTAGACTCTGTCCACAACAGTTTAGATATTTAAGACGACTCCCACCGTCAGATTTAGAATCCAAACATGGTATTAATTTGTGAGTTAGCAGATGAAGTGTCTTTAAGTTGCAAGGTGAGATTTTGGGGTTTCTAAGCATATTTAATAACTTAGACGCAGCAGGAAAGCAATTCATTTTGATTAGGCTGAAGTTTATTGAAATGTGTTCAAGAGAATACCCAGAACATACAGATCTGACAGATTAGTATCCCAGGCATACTTACTCAAGATATCTATTATTAACTATGACTTAAAGCTGACTATTTATTAAAATCACTAAAACTAGTTTATTTGCTCGGTGAGCACAGTTTAGAATGTTGTTGCAATATTAAAATATAATTAGAAAAGATAAATTATTATACACAACATACCTGACATACAGTTAATGTTTAATTGACCGTTGTCTGGATAGTTCTACTTTTACTGATGAAATTACTGAATGTAGTTAAAGTTTAACTGAAAGTATCAGTTGGAGAATTCTCAACGGGTTAATTTAGTTATTTTTGAGCTTAAAATTTATTGTTTGACGTTAAATGACCCCGAGCTTATTCCGCTGTACATAAGTGTCATGATTTGAATTAGATTGAATGGATTCCACAGTATGTGGTACTAAATATCTTTGTCATTTTACACGTTTTGTAGAGGTTTGTTAGATGTTTATAACGTAACTTGCGTTCATTTCCTTTCATGTCTTTTCTTCCAGCCACCAGACCCAAACAACATGTTGGGACCATCCAAAGATGACCGAGCTCTACCTGTCTTTAGGTAATTCTGGTCTGATATACATTAACTAGTTAAGTCTTGCAGATCTGCTAGCGTGAAGTGATAAAGTAAAATGTCTGATTGTTTCAAAACAAAAACGTTTTGATATTTCTTTAGATTTCAACAAATAAGATCAAAATGAGAACCAAATTAGAGATTGTGTACTGTAGAGATAAGAGGTTTCACTACAGCAGCAATGAAACGCTGCTGAATTAATTGGATAAAATTAACATTTGTTTTCTCGCACGGTTTCTCGTTTCACAGCGGATCTCAACAACGTGCGGTTCTCCGCATACAGGACCGCGATGAAGCTGAGACGCATGCAGAAGGCTCTGTGCTGTGAGTTGATGCCGCTCAGAACACTTGATTCTCTCGGTGCTTTCTCACAAGTAGTTTCACAATGTTCTTGTTTTTGTTTGAAAATGGAGAAATGTCTCGTAAAGTTGAGCGTTAGCATTTGTTTCACCTCACAGATGTAACAGTTCATTGTAAATAGATGTATTTGATTGCACCACGAGGTTCTCAACGTTGTAGTTTTAATCGCTGACAAAAGTCTCACTGCTAATATCGCTCATAGTTTTAATATTGATAATATTGCTTAAACAGTTTTGCGCAGGTTTGGCTTTACTGCTACAGGCGTGAATGATTTATTAAATCATGTAGCTGGATGAGGAAAGTGTGGCGTTACTCTTCTCAGCAATAAGAACATTTTTACATGGTAAAATTATACAAAATACCATAAAACCCATTAAAAAAACAGATGCTAAAAATACTTAGAGAACACCTTAGCAACACCCTGGCAACCCCCAAGATCACCCTAGCAACCACATAGCAACATGCTTAAACCACTAAGAACACGTTAGCAACCACCAAAACCACACAAGTATCTCCAAAAAAAAAACCAATTAGTAACCTGGATTGTTTTTTGTGCGCAGTGGATCTGCTGAGCATGCCTGTGGCCTGCGAGACTTTTGAACAGCACAGCCTGAAACAGAACGAGCAGTTCATGGACATCATGCAGGTGATCAACTGTCTGACCAGCATGTACGACCGCCTGGAGCAACAGCACAGCAGTTTGGTCAACGTGCCTCTGTGCGTGGACATGTGTCTCAACTGGCTGCTCAACGTCTATGATACGTACGTTCAACGTTTCCTTTGGTTTGCTCATTTAAACGTTAAAGCTGCAATTTGTAACTGTTGCCTCTGTCGCCATCTCTGTTTAAAACGTAAAATTGAAAGTTATGTGTGGAGTTAATTTCTTAATATGGATGACAGGTTTAAATTGTAAACAGCTGTATAAACAAGCGACAAATGCTCTTTAGTAGCTGGACATGTGATTCAGTAGCTGGACATGTGATTCAGTAGCTGGACATGTGATTCAGTAGCTGGACATGTGATTCAATAGCTGGACATGTGATTTAGTAGCTGGACATGTGATTCAATAGCTGGACATGTGATTTAGTAGCTGGGTCGCCTTTTTATTTACGAATGTGACGTAACCACACAGCCGAAATTAGACTCAATAGCTTAAATTATGAATCATTATTATGAACTTACTTTTGTGAATCAGGGTAAGATAAGGAGACCATTTTGGACACTGATGTGTTATGTGCTTGCTGACTTTTGTTAATTTTTAACAAAAAATAGTTACTGATGCACCTTTAAATATTAAAACGTTAGAATCTGAGGAGGAATTGTTAGGCTGGACTCCTAGTTTCCCTGCACGTTTGTTTGTTTGTTCACATGGGGTCATAAATCATTCGGTGTTTGTACATAGAGGTGGTAGATTCCACAGAAGACCCTTCTGTCCCCCCCCCAAAGCAAACGGAGAGTGGAATGCTGGAATTCTCTTTATTCCGCAAAGAAAATCATTTGTTTGTATGGTGTAAACTGTATATTTTTCCAGTCTGTTTACCAGCAGAAACATCTGGAGTGCTTTGTTCTCCATCTTGTCTCTTTATCTACCCACAAGATAAAAAGAGCGTGATGGTCTCGCTTTAGTCGTTCGTCACCTTGATATTAATTTTTTTTTCCCCCGCAGAGGACGAACCGGAAAGATTCGTACCCTATCCTTCAAAACCGGAATCATCAGTCTGTGCAAAGCTCACCTTGAGGATAAGTACAGATGTACGTTCTTCTGTTTATCTTGTGCGCTTTGTTTTGTCTCTGTAAAAGTCAAGTCATAATAAGAGCTTAAGATATTCACTCGGTTTATCGCAAAATTGCATGTCTGCGCTGTTCCGAAACACTCTGTTTCTCACAGCATGTGGTGCAAAGCAGTGTTGTTGTTTTTTGTACAGTTGGTCGTTTTTTCTGTCCGTTAGCTTAGATTGATTCTTACTATAGTTCTCCTGAGTCTTTTTATTGCTCTCGCAGGTGTTTACGCTTGTAGTTTGTTTACATTGCTTACTGGTAACAGCACAGTAAACCGTGCTGTAAAGTTTAGTGGTTTGCCTCTTTAGAGCGAGCAGATCACAGTATAGTGCCGCAGCTGTTCAGAAATACATGTGCGAAGGTGACACATTCGTTGCAGTATACTTGCAGTTTTTTCTTTGGCGCTTTTTTCTTGGCGCTTGCCAAGGCGCACATCACCAATACTTATGATATTTATTGTGATGTGTTAATTTTACACGTATGATATCGTAAAAAAAAATTCAGCTCCAACACAGTAGGTGGTGCTGTTGCACCTATTTAACATTTTGTCTTAAAGAGTCGCAATGGCTACAAAACTCTCTCTCTCTCTGCCTCCCTACACTCAAAAAAGGAAAACGCTAAATAAGCAAAGCTAAAGATGATTTGACTTAATAGTATTATTTATTTAGTTATTTTGAAAACTGTCATCAGATACCATGATAGTATCGTATGTTATATAAGTTTTCAATACAAATAATAATCAGCATGTCTCTGGGTTGCCTGTGCTTGTTCCAGTCTTATTCAGAGAGGTGGCCAGTGCCACAGGCTTCTGTGACCAGAGGCGACTCGGTCTTCTTCTGCATGAAGCTATTCAGATCCCCAGACAGCTGGGTGAAGTGGCGTCTTTCGGGGGAAGTAACATAGAGCCCAGCGTCAGGAGCTGCTTTCAGTTTGTAAGTCTGTCATGGGGCTCAATACTTGACTTCCAAACAGTCTTGATTCCTTTGCTCATTGGTCTATTTTTTAGCAGTTTTCATAGATGGGTGGGGTTTAATGTGGTGGGTGGGGGCTTTAATTGCCAACAGTATTGCTGGGTATTGCTAAATATTTCACTTCATTTACTTTATACTTCAAAACAGTAATTGAACCCATCAGAATCGCACTTCATGGGGACGTATTTTGGAACAACCTTTTGTATTTCCTCACAGCGACTTTCAACAGACATTTCCATCTTTTTGATTGTCTTTCTTTTCGTCTAACATGAAGGCCAATAACAAACCAGAGCTGGAGGCTTCGGTCTTCCTGGATTGGATGCGTTTGGAACCTCAGTCAATGGTTTGGCTTCCTGTGCTGCATCGTGTGGCGGCTGCTGAGACAGCGAAGCACCAGGCTAAATGCAACATCTGTAAGGAATGTCCCATTATTGGTTTCAGGTACGGAGTTTTCTTCAGTGCCACGATTCACTGACTGATTTCACATCAGACGCTTGTCAGGTACCTGTCAGCAGTTTGTGGTGCATTTTTTAGCGTTGCGCCAAACTTCGAGGCAGCCGTTGAAAGAAGAAATCGCTTGCGATCCATTTGAAATAGCTGCCACATTCATTTTCTGTTCCCAGACTTTTCATTCGGAAAAAAAAACAGTCCTGCTTGTTGTTATGCTAATTGTGTAAATTTACAGGCATTTTACACAAGTCTGCGTAAAATCAGTGGCTTTGATTGAATTAACCTTCTTATTATATAATAATACTTATATTTCTGTGTGTCATAGTTGCTGAGGTCGCAAAGACACTCTCGTTATTACGTAACATGTATTTAACTTCACTGTGACCTTTTTTCAAACTAAACAATATTCAGCAGTAATAATATAAGGACTTGTTTGGGTAATGGATGTAAGGCTGTGAAGTGATTGGTTAATATTATTTATCAGCATGTGTTACATGCACAGAAAAGTCAATGGAAATGTAATGTAATGTTATTAAATTTTAATGGAAAGTTATGATAACATTTTCATTACAATAAAAAGCACTGCTAAATCTTGCACACTAAAACCAGATACATTTATTAAGAAAGTAATCAATTTTCAAGCCATGTTGACTTTAAGTAGCAAGTGTAAAACCAGGCTGTAATATGTAAATAAATGAGCTTTTTATAAAGACTTTATATTCTTACTGTGAATTACAATGAGCATGTGAGAGCAAATTAAAAACTGCTCCACCTGGAGGATCAATAAGTAACTACACTTTTCTGAAAGACAGTCTTGCATTGCATTCATGCCCCTTTAGATCCATGAAGGTTCACATGCTTTGTCAACGATTTTAGCATTAAATAACCTCATTATCTGTGTTTGATCTCAACAGGTACAGAAGTTTAAAGCACTTTAACTACGATATCTGCCAAAGCTGCTTTTTCTCTGGCAGAGTGGCCAAAGGTCACAAGATGCAGTACCCTATGGTTGAATATTGCACACCGGTAGGTTTATTAGCATCCCTGTAGGGGTGTTTGGAAGATACAGTGTAGCTTTTTGCATACATCACATTGGCAATTCAGTTTCTGGTGTGAACAGTATCTGAAGTGCAATTCGGATTCAAAGTGAACTCAAATCAGATTCTTTGTGTGTGCGCACGCTCTATTATTCTAGACGACATCAGGAGAGGATGTGAGAGACTTCGCCAAGGTGTTGAAGAACAAGTTCAGGACAAAACGCTATTTTGCGAAGCACCCCCGCATGGGCTACCTCCCCGTCCAGACCATTCTCGAGGGAGATAACATGGAGACGTGAGACACCTTTGTTTTGTGTTCACTTTGTGTGTCTTGCTGTTGGCTGTTTATTAGTGTTTTTTCTCATCTGTTTTAATGAATAAAAACACACTGTTTGTGCGTGATTCCGGATAAAGAAATTGTATACTAACTTTAATTTTTGATTTTGTTTTTATATCAGAATCTCAGGCTTGTGTTTTAGTTTGGCATGTTTAACATCCCAGTGCAAATCTAGATTGTTTCTAGATTAAGCAAAGCTGGTTAGTAATTGGTTTGATTAAGATACTAACCAATAACTTACCCTAAGGAAATGTTATGGGTTGAATGAGCTGTATTAGTGGCATTGCTGTCAGTCACGTAAAATAATTTTGACTCATAAAACGTTAATAAATGATTAAACATCCTGACACTGATGTATTGCCAAACAAGATAGATAAAGATTTCTTTGAACCCTCGGTTTAATTACTCTGCACTGTAGTGACAAGACTTTGGTTTGAATTTATTCTGCGTTACTGTTTGCCCTGATCGTTACTCATGTTCAAAGCTGGAGTATTTATACTGCAGAATGATTTTGTACCCCCTTAGGAGGAGCAGATTGGTTTCAGAGCAGCACTAACACATGCACGCACACATTATCCTTACAATTCGAACCGTTTTATTTTCCTTTTTCATTTCAACCCCAACACACAACCAGACAACATCAAATGAAACATTTCCCGACACAGTTTTCTGAAGAGAATGAGTCATTCTCATGCTTTGGGATTTTATTTAGTGGCCGCTAAGAAGGTTTATAGGACTTAACATTGTTCTCATGTAAACGGGCATGTGCGTTTGGTGCTTCCTAACAACCGCCTCTCCATCATGCTTGCGGTGCATCTATTTGTCCTGTCCATCATCGCATCTTTTTTTGTCTTGCAGTCCTGTCACGCTGATAAACTTCTGGCCCGTTGAACACCCGTGAGTACTTCAGTACAGCCGCGCACACACGCGCACTTCACACACACTGCAACATGCTAGTTCCAACGGTGGCCCAATGAAATGTGATATTTATTTTAAAGAAAGAAACACTTTCTTCACGCAAAAGCAATATTCGTGATTATTTGTATTTAATTGTTCATTAATCATCATATCATGTAGTTCATTTAATTTGTTTAAATTAATTAATAGCCTGATAAATAGAGATGTCGATTAAAATGTAGACCCAACGATGTTAATGAGTTAATATGATTGGACGATTAGACGTATGATTGGGCTTCCTCTGATTGGACGTCCAGGAAACATGTCTTGCTCTCGTTTGCCTTTGAAACACACAGTAGAATCATAAATATCTAAAGACGTTCCAAGTAATCAACAAATTATATTTAAAAGAACGAAAGGCAGTTAAAGTTAAAGGTTTTAAACGGCTATAAAAATCTTGCAGCATCTTGTTTTGTAGCGTAAAACCACTTTTAGCTGTATCAGAATTTTATCACTTAAAATGTACAGCATATTTTGAATGTTTAGCGGCTGAATGAGCAAACTTCTACACAATGTTGCACAATAAACTCATCTTCCATCCGTCAGAAGTGTGAAATATTTTGGAACATGTCCATTCCATGGCTTTCCTCACTCATCTGCAAGATTAACGTGTTTAGTTTGTGTAGGATATTACAGAGGTTAACAAATGTTAAAAGTGTTGAAACTAGCTACAGTAAATATGTTTGTGCTTTAGCAAAATGTTTTAGG
>JAZGTJ010020651.1:0-10285 GCA_036877575.1 Botia almorhae
GGCATTTCACAGTATGAAGAGAATGTTGATGCTTTGAGGCAGATGCATGATTTAATTTTGACTCCAGTATGAGCATAGGGATAATGAGAGGAGACTGATGGTTTTACATCCAGTTCTATTCATCTTACTGTGATACAGCAGCTCAAAGAAAGGGGTCTCTCCTTCTGACTGCACTTAGGAACACAATGCGCTTACTGTGCTTACAATGCGCAACCCTATAAGATGTATAATGTGTGTGCATGTGTGAGAACAGCACGACACCAAAAGGCACACGGTTCTCAGGTGAAACAGGTTCATGTTTACAGATTGAGCAGTAATTACTCTGAATATCAAGAGATACTAGATCTGCCTTATATCTCACATAAATGTTTAATTGTTTAAAACATTAATCAGTCCAAGTGGAGCTTTATATGCAATATGTGCTCAAGCAATTAACTGGTAGCACTGTCATCTCAATAACACCGATACCATGAATCTCTCAAATAGTGATACAGTGAGTAAATTGACAATATCAGAGTTGTTGTTATGTAATAAATTATTTTGAGCCAAAGCTGTTATTACATTTTTACATTTGATGATCTTATGTATTACTGCTTTACAAACACAAAATTGCTGTCGAATTGTGCTTATTTATATAAATCACCAATTAATCTAGCTGGATAAGACAGAAAACAATTTATCACAACTGATGAATTGAAAGAATGACTTATCGTAATAGTATTAGAAATTTCAGTTAGAAGAGATTGAAATTTATAAGCAAATCATGTTGTTTTTACAATATGCCGCTGTTTACCAGCTTATTTATTAATTTATAGGTGCATAATAAAAGAAAAACATACAGAAGATAAAGTCTTTTCGGGCCTCATCAAAATCAGCCACTTTGCTCTGTAGATTTTGGTTTCAGCATCAGCCATTAAAAAAAAAAAAACATACTGGTCAACCACTAATCTCATATTTCCATGTTTGGCATCTATAGACATACCTTATGTAAATGCACACATGACAATTAGGAAGCCTTTATCTTTCAAATCTAAACTGCACTGCCTGTTTTTCTAGATTCACCAAGCTGACTCCCCCGCCTGCTGCCTCTCTCCATCTGCCATGTCAGTCTGTGACAAGTGTTCTCTCTCTGCCCTAATTCTGAGAAGAACTTATATGTTTGGCAGCAACCGGCAGAATCCAGTTTGCTTTATGAAAAGAAGCGAGTCATCAGGGCAATG
This sequence comes from Botia almorhae, assembly GCA_036877575.1. Lineage (NCBI taxonomy): Eukaryota > Metazoa > Chordata > Actinopteri > Cypriniformes > Botiidae > Botia > Botia almorhae. The sequence continues at coordinate 1,221 of JAZGTJ010020651.1, forward strand.
AGGTGGGAAGCATTCCAAACTGCCTAAAAACATCAGAAGCATCTCCGCAGTCGTGTGCTGGCCTGTGGGAGCGTTCGCACCTGCAGCATCACAGTAGCAGTAGCTGCTCTATACGCTTGGCAAAAACATACTGAGCCGACTGTGTACAGCAGTGCCAGTAGCCTGAACTCCAGGGAATGAACATTGCCTTGAGCCATGTAGTAAAGCAGTAGATTTTCAATCTGTTCACTTAACTGATTATTATCTTTAAATGCAACATGGCAGTTACAAGTAATATAAATACTTGGTTAAAAGAGTTGTCCGTTTACTGCATTTTTATTTGGCACAAAGGATTACTTCAATAGCATTGAAAGCTGCATGGTGGTTGGAACTTGCTCTGGTGGTCCACCCGTGCTTTGACATGCTAGTACGTTATTAGGGGCTGGGCAGTAAAACCAAAATCTTATATAATTTTATATTACAGTAAGCATATCTATGTCAACAGCTGTTTTATGCTGAATTCCCAGTAAAAAGTAAAAAACAAGATTAAACAAACTAATTATCAAATGTATAATTAAAACAGCAGTTTTTGAATATGAAAATCAAAAGCAGTCGTCACCATAAACAGCTGTTCCTTCTCCTGCAGCAAACAACTCTCTATACTGTTCCCATCAATATAAAATGTGACAAAAATGCAAAAAATAAAAAGGCTGCTTGCCGACGAAGCAAAAGGTCAAAATGCTGAATCATCTGAAATACATATAATCATAAATGTGACAAATATGCTATATCTTTATTTATTTATAAGCTGACAGTGTAGAAAAAACAGTAGTGGAATGCTGTGCAGGGCCATGTGCGGAGGAGTGGAGGCCCTGTGCTTCAGTCCAGAGCGGCTGCCGTCTCTGTGACAACTGCAGGAATCTCTCCTCCCATCACAAGTAACAACAGCAAGTACCCATCTTCCGTAACCTCTTTTCTCCACTCAGCCAAAAGAGGACCTGAGGGAGTCTAAAACCGGGCCTGTCCTCATTGTGCGTTACATAAATGCTGTTTTATTCTGTGAGGGGACCCCCTATTCGCACTAATCACTGTGCAGGGACATGACTCTGCTCCCTCTGCCAGTCCTGCTCTTTTCTGTCCTTTTGTTTAGACCGGAAGGGGGGTATGGGCACCTGGTGAACGGACATGCCACCTCTTTCGCCACCTCTTGGAGTACATACTACTTCACTCAGCATTTTATGGTGACCAATTCTTTCTGGCAAATAGAAAACAATATCCAGATGTGTCGTGCATAGCTACAAAAATGGTCACAAAACAATCACTCAATGTAAAGTAAAAATGATACTTTTCATGACCTAAATCAAAGTAATTCACACAATCTTCTAAAATAAATGTCAAGTATCGCACTGGGGTATGGGAACGGCGTTCAGAATTTGATACACTGGGCTCTAGATTATTGGTTCTTAACAGGTTTTGCTTCAGAGCTCAGATTTAACAAGACTTTAGATGGCGACCCATTACAAAACACATAGCTAATAATATAGATGTAAACTCAAAGATGCCGAGGAGAACTTCGTACAACTTGTTTGCATTTGATGAACCTGACTCACAGCCCATCCTAAAGACATCAATCGAGATTAGGTATTTTTTCCTCTTGTAAAGAGGAAAATAAGACCATTTATTTTACAATCTAACTAAATACAATTATATGGCGAGTTAATTATTAATTAGAATTGCTTTATCATCTGCTATCAGAACAGATCTTCATGGCCCGCCAATTGAGAATCACTGCCCTAAATACACAAAATAAAACAACCTTTAATAGCAAAACCAGAAGGGAAAGGCTGTCACTCAACTGCCAACTAGCTAATAGGGCAGGGCTGGGTGAAATTTCAAACAGAATTAGAAAAAATATCATCAAAAGTCTAAAAAATACTGTGATGCCAAAATGGTTCAATGTATACAAAAAACATTTTTAAATTGTCAATTTACTTAACAGTCAATTAAATTGACTGTTAAGATTTGTATCACAGTCACAAATAACGTTTATAATAACCAGTACTACAGTTTTAGACAAACTGAATAATGCTGACCATGTACTTCAGTTACATAGCCTTCAGCCCAAGTCTAACAGACTTAAACATCTTTTTTCAGGAACAACATAAAAGGTTCGTTGAACTTGTGGATAGGTTGTTATGCTTGGTATTTATGATGGGGAGCACATGTCTGGTGTTTGAAAACATTTGGTGTACGCAGACATAATCACATGCAAAGTTCTTTCGAGCAATTTAGGTAATGCTTAACCTTACTACCAGGAATTCAGTTTACCTCGCAGGCTAACTGTGACAAGCCTGTGTGCAACCCGTGTTGGTTAATAAAGCTGTTTCAAAGGAACGTATTAATGGAATTGTTTGACTTGATTTTTTTTTACCTCAATTGGAGTGCTTTAGCACTTAAGTCTGGCTGTACTTATAAACTCTGATCATACTTCCATCCCATTAAACATTCACTTGCTGAAAACAATATCCCAGATTACTACGCCTACGTCAGTCAATCTGTGACGTAGGCGCCTACACTGCAATAAGACCTAATCGGTGTTTGCCATCCTGAGTTTTAACTCTGATTGGCTGCGTGATGGTGTATTAAAAGCCAGTGTAAACTAACCTTAATTTAGGAAAAGCCAGTGTCGTAAACCAATTAGGGTTGTCAACATTCTACAGTCAACAACTTCCAATAGAACTGCTATGAACGGGAATGTTTTACATATACCAGCTATACACTAGAAAAAATAAAACTCAAACGTTGCAAGTCTATAAAGCTCACCAAGCGTGGGACTGAAAGGCAGTATAGCTAAAGAGAAAGAAAGAGAGTAAAGTGGAGGAGGGGAGAGCCAGGGCCCAGCCGGTTGGAACCGGTCCTCACGACTCAGAAGAGCTCACGGTCCCTATAGCACGGTTACAAAAAGACAGCTGAGTTTTCCTGCTCATCTGCATCCCTCACTTTTCTATTTGAGTTTGTCATTTACAGTTAGCTCTAGTGGGATCAGTTCATGACTACAAGGTTCCAAGGGCCAAACAAAGGTCACACAAAGAGCAGCGCTTAGCTGATGACAGCAACACTGCAGCAAAAAACAACTAACAACAGAACAAAGGCAATACAGCTGTAGCTGGGCAGTAAAAGCGCATACACCTTGAAATAAAAAGTGTCAACCAGTATAAATTTTGCTCTACCATTAACAAAGTAACTATATTTGTTATTTTTATATGAGAACTTTTTGTTCAGAATTAGAGCTATCCATTTTATATTAGTTTTACTTCATTACATGAAGCAGGTTTTTGAATAATCTTATCTTTTGGTTTCAAACACAAAATAAACTCTTGATTTGAAGTGTTTTTCAGTAGTAATATATATGTAAATAAATTAGCTAGTCTCTTATAACACTTATTTACTATACATAAACCAATTTTTCCCTATCTCGTTCAAAGATTTACAAATTTCATTTGCAAATGTAATGTAAATATATTAAAACAAAAATATACTCTCCTAAATATAAATTAAATACTTCTTAAATATTACCAGGAATATCTCCAGGAAAATATCCAGGACACAGTAAGCATTTTGTTTAAGTGTTTAATATAATTTAATACTTGTTTAAGCCCTTATGAATTTGACCTTTTTAATGAAAACACACAAAAAAACCAAAGTATATTGAGCAAAAAATAATCTGAAAATGACTGAAAAAACAATATCTGACAGGTCTGCACAGCAGTTCTAGGAAATCTAGTCTAGTGGGGTGTCACTACACAGAAGATGCTTTCCCTGAAGACAAAACTGGAATTGTATATGATTTCAGGGAAAAGTCCCAGGCAGGTATGTACTAGTGAAGCACAGATCTAGATAACAGAGGCTGTAAAATGTGTCCATTCAGTATGAAAATGTGAAGCAGCAGCCATTTCTCTGGTTGTAAAAGGTGACCAGGCAGAAGTAACCTTTCAATTGGTAATTCAACTCTCAAAAACATCTTCAATCTCTCTCCGCTGAACCCAAAACATCTAAAGCACCAGTGTTAAAATGACCTTATAACTGTAATGGGCCGGCAGTCATCCTGTATATGTGACATTGTGAGTGATATTTAATTTCCAGAATCAATGAACAATCATTCCAAATGGCACAGCTTCTGACCTAGCTGGTGAATCAAGTACCATGCCTTCTTTGGTCATTCCTTGCAAAGCATTTTGGGAATTCCTTTAAAACAAATATAGCTCTACTTATATCACCTGACCCAACACAGAGCACTCACTACATCTCACAGCATGAGGTTCTGCCATGGTGGCATGTCAAGACAATGAAACCCAGAAAAACAACTCACACCTGATGTAATGCCAAACCAAAGTCAGACAACAGCCAATACATGTTATGATGAGTCACTTACATTCATCACAGGTGCCTCAATTTTTCCTACTGACAACATCTGTACTTAAATAGACCTTTTGCTCTGATGTGGTTGCTTTACAAAATCTGCACAAACTTACATGAGGGGTTTCCTAGCATGAGAATACATTGGATATGGTCACAATCTTTTATGGAGATAATAATACACTAAACCAGTGCAACAACAGACTATTAAACACATAACATAACACACAAAGAGTTGTGTAATGTACTGGAGTGTGAAGGGAACAACACTTTAGCAATTTGAATGGTCACATTGCCCTCTAGTGTTCATTTATGAAAAGAAAACAAAGTAGTCAGCCTAAATAAGAGCTTTCTTACTGTTTATACCACATGAAACAACATCCAAAACATCCTGAGGGCGTACAGAAGCCCCTTATCAGTAAACTTCAACACAAAACTCACCCTGCACCATTTGTGCTGCACCATTTGTGCTACACACATGAATGCGATCTCAAATGTGCAGCTTGACACAAACAATCTATTTGTTTAAAACGCATTACGTAATTTTCACCGCTAGAGGTCGCATTTTCAAAACAATAATAAAGGCGACGCTTGATGACGCTATGATGGAGCGTGGAACGATGGGAGATGTCGTCTTTACCTTCCAGGGACAATAGAAATCAATTATGATTATAATTACATAATTAAATTCACAGTTAACAATATTTACTGTATACTCACATTAGCATTACCCACACATAATACACAGAACCTGCTGTAAAAGGTCTTAATAAATCGAATGAAACAAAAGTGGCATGCGGTACAACCACTTTTGGGTACTTTAACGCAAAATTTTTACATGTTATGCTTTTAAGGCAATAAGACTTAAAAATTTTACAATCATCTTGGCAGATTAGAAAACTGCCAAAAAATACCACTGATACTTGTAAATGGGCATCTTTGACTCGGGACATTAAGCAAGCACCCACCCAGAAGTCACTCAGACTAAAAAGTCACTTTAAAAAGAGCACTTTAACTTCATACCAGTGACAGGTGATGCAACAACACCACTTCACTGCAAACAATCACAGGATAAAACATTAAAAAAGGCTTTTCATTGATTTGTTGCTTTTCATTAGAGAAAATGGCCTCTGAACTAGCCTGAACGAAGTTAACTTAGTAACTCAAACAATTAAAAATAAAGAATTCATGAAATTTCTCAGTTAAATACATTAAAAAAATTAAAGACCATATACCAAAAGCTAAAATAAGTATCATTCATTTCTTCAGCAGAAACATTTATCCAAAACACACAAGAATCATCTATAATTATTTGCCATTCAAGAACTAACAATATTCAACATCAAACAATATTTTCCCAAGTTGGACAAATGTTTTCCTTTGAATAATAAGAAGTTGTTTTATGGATGTGGTGCTCATAAAATAGGTGTTGTCTGCTTTTTTAGAAGACTTGGTATTATTATATCTGGCAAAAGGAGTCCCATTCCACCACAGAGAAACAAAGAAATAATCTGGAAACTGACTTTAACCCTTTGATAGAAACATCATATGTTTGGACAAGCTTTGATGAGTCTGGATGATTTACCTTTGGTCCATCATTTTCATATTGCTTTGACTAAACAGGTAACACTTCCTCAATTCAATATTTCCAGTCTATTTCTATAGATGCAGAGAAACATTTTGTATTTGTATCATTTGTAGCATGTTGAAATAACCACTAGATGACGCCATAACACTAAACATGACTATATAGCCTTACAGAAGATTATTTAGACCATTTCAGATTCTTTGCACCCTGTCATCAACACTTTAAGCTTATTGAATGCCACACTGAATTGTGTGTGAACCGTAAAACTAAAGAAAATAAAAAAAACATCAAACTGAATATGCATAGATCAAATTTTTACACGTTTTATCAGTTTCAAAAATAGGCCATTAGAGGGCAATACAAGCAAGGATGGTGAAATCAGCTGCAGATTCACATTCAATCAATTCAGTACTGCCACATCCACTCCTGCCAAAATCCCCATTTATCACAAGCCAAAAATCATTGCGCCCATTATTACCTATAACGCCTTGTGCCTATTACATAAAGTGAGGGAGTGGCAGTCCTGAAAGAGTTCATTTCAGGTAATCTGAAACAATTGTCCTATAAACAAACAACTCCAGCAGTCTTTTCAAGATCTCCTTCATGTGTTTGACTGCAGAGCTGATCACAGAAAGCAGGAGGAGTCATGGCCTACCAGTCACACACAAGCAGAGACTATTCAAGCAGAGTGGTTCAATCTTAATGAGAGGTGAAGCTCATGTGAACGAGACCTTGATGCCGTCATAAAGTGACACAACAATGCTTTGATAAAACATGTTTCATTACCTCAGCAATAAAAGATGTGAGTCAGGTCACTATCACAGGGAAACTATGCTTCCTGCCACACAAGTGGCTAATGAGTAATGCTTGCATAGTTCAGCCTACTTTAAAACACCTCGAAATTCAGAGTTTTTCCAATCTAACTGAGACTCCTTTACTAAAATGTACCCTTGGCCATCATCATGAGACTTGTAAGATTTGTAAAAAAAAAAAATTGTACAATCTCAATTCAGCCAGAGACCACAATGTAACAGCACTATTAATAGAATGAGTAGCTTGACCCGGCCATCACCATGCCCTCAGACCAGACTGTCACATCTAGTCCTCATTAGCAGTCTTATGCAATACTGTCTATCTAGTAGCCAGTGTGTTTGTGTGTGGAACTCTCTGCTGATGCTGAGAAGGCAGCCTGGGACAAGTTAAACCACTGAAACGTTCTATTTAAAGTCCTATTCACATCGATCCCAAACGATTTTAACTTTAGAGTTCACATTTTATTGTGTATTTAACCCAAGGCTGGTTTTTATTTTAATTGTTTACCTGCAGAACTTTTCAAGAAAATTCAGTATCAGGAATGAACCATCATTACTATCAAACAGACATTGTTACAAAGAATAAGCCGCTTGAGTTTATTTATGAAAATAAATGGAACTGTAATGTTTTTGACATATTTAAATCAAACATCTACGTCATAATTCTGCTATACTTGTAAGTCATGATACAATATTTAGATCATTGTCAATATTATTGTAAACAATAAATAAACAAAACTAATCAAAAGACTTGTATAATAAGGTAAAAATGTAAAGGAAAGAAATCATCTGCATGTTTGTTAGCCAGCCCTGGTGTGACCTAAAATAAAAAGCCTAAATAATAACTGGTGAGGGCTTTAAACCCTTCAAATCTTTTCCTTTAATGGATCATGACAGATGACACCATGGTGATTCATCACAATAGCCACAGGGGTTGATCAGTTGGGAGGGCCAAAAGCCATCTACACTGGCTTTATCTACAAACCTACACAACACCCAGATGACTTCCAAGACTGCAAGCTTAAATCACAAGCCTGGTGGACCGGAGGGGCTGGTGAGAGGGAGGAACATACGAAATTCATGTTCAAACACATTTAATGAGCTCAACTGATGGTAAAGGGATGTACTAACCTCACGATTGTTATTAACAGCCCTGTCTATTGTAATTGTGACGAAAACACGTGTGAAGGAAACATGAGATCAGACCACATCATGGGTGTATGCGTCTAACTCACTCTCTCACCAACTCACACACACTCTCACATTACTTGGCCCCTTGGCTGAGTGAATGGAAGGCCTGTGTGTGGCCCCAAAGGAAAGTTCTCCATCAATAGTGCATGGCTGTCACTGGATCTGTGTGGTGGCATACACATTTCGCAGTGTATGTGTGGCCTGTAAACAAATGACCTGAGGCATGGAAGTATTCATTTCAGAACAGTAAAATCAACAAAATTATAAATCGTAGCCAGACAAATGTTTAACTAGAGGTGAATATGCTGGTAACAATACATTTTTCCACAGGTAACTGAAAAAATATTATTGATACCATGGTTGGATTACAATTACTTATGGCCATTTATTTAATAATACAAACAAAAGACCGAAACAGTTTCATGTATCAGTGTGCATGACTCAAAGATATGGTGTTTTAGTTAAATTAGCATGCTTTGTCTAAGCATGTTGTGTTTGGGCTCAATTTATTCTGAATCATGTGCTGTAACAAATACGTCATGTATTTGTCATGTAAAACGTGACAAAAACAAAGCAACTGTATGACATAAAGGAGCACCCAAATAAACGCATTCTTAACTTTAATTACTAGAAGTTGGCAAGTAGTTGCAGAGTATTAGTAGACGGTCTGCTTAATATCTGCTAAATGTCATTTGATAATCCCCCAACGGACATTCTACGGACTATTAACTACATATTTGCAGTCAAAAGCATTAGTGGAACATCAGCACGTTCACTGCTGAATCAAACTGCAACAATGCTGAGAAGACCAGAACGACAAGTTCCTTTCTTCTCAGATTTAACCTCATTCTGTTAAACCGCATTCTGAGTGAGAGATCTACACACAAAGCAACACAAAACCAGTTTGACACTGTTGAACACATCTTGAAAGGTGCCATTCACAATCAACATGCTCCCGTTCACTGCGATTTATGCACAGCCAACCTTAACTGTACCGAGCCTATTTCAGAACAGAGGGCTTAACATTTCTTTGCAATTTAACCATTAATCCAAAGCATCAGCTTTATCACAAACTAGCT
>JAZGTJ010020652.1:0-10285 GCA_036877575.1 Botia almorhae
AGGTCAATTTAGGGATTTCACAAATTGATATTGTTTTATTAAACTGAAGAAATAAATAAATAAAATATCAATATTTTTACCCAGCCCTAAAGTAAAGTGTGCAGAACTGTATGTATGACTGTATGAATTCTGTGAAAACCAGCTGATTTCTGTTGTTAAAGATTCTACACAGCCATAATTACTATAGTAACAAGTCAGTATCATATATGGTTGTCTAACTGGAACGCCAACCTCCCAAAACAAAGGCAAAGGAATTACACAGACACCGAGCTTTGTCAAAACAGCACGTTACCCATCAAGATATCTTTGCTGAAACGCAACTCTTTTTCAGACAGAAGAGACAAACCCAAGACTTAAAGACTGAATAGAGGGAGGATCTTATTTAAACACCATCTGAATTCCTTCTGTTGGAAGACATTTTCAAATAAAGCAATTACAAACTGGAACAGAACAGAATGGCTACGCCTACATAATATTTTCATCCAATCACTGTGGCAAGATGACATATCATGTCTGAACAGGCGCTCCAGGTTATGCTTTAAGTTCATTGTGATTCAAGGAGAAGCCACATAATTTCTGAAAGTGTGACAGTGGCTCAGCTGTTTTCAAAACATCGTCACTTTACCAAGAACCAGCCTTTTCCAATGTGTAGCTGTATCATGTCAAAACTCAAATGCCTGTTTTTATCAGGCTGTTTTGCGTGTGCAACTTCACAGCCAAAGAACTGGGTTGATAACCAAATTAACTCCCCTCAAATGTTCTTTTGTGCTTTTCTTCCTGTTGAGAAAGCAATTATGTATTTTTGAACACAATAATTGACTTTTTTGATTATTTACACTACAGGTCAAAAGAGGTTCAGGGTCACCTTTTCTTTAAGATTTTATCCACGTCTTAAAATACTCTTCAAAATTATGGAAGAATGCAAATGTACACATCTTAAATAAATCAAGACTACGTTAGATTTTAGAATCTTTAAAGTCACCAACATTTGCAAAAAAGGAAAAAACTCTTGGCACACAATCTAACATCAGCACTGAACCCACTGGTCAACAAAAGCATTTGAAATCACAGAGCAGCACTTAGCAAGTACAGAACTCTGACCGCGGTTGACCAACAGGTCAAAGGAGGTATGATGGAAATGGCGAAAGAAGCATAGCAACAGTTGGGCAATAATCACAAAGGCTATCATAGACAGTTATAACAGACTCAAGCTGACAAAATCAAACAGGTTTTATTAGCATCACAGAGTTTATTGCTGTTCATGTGCAATAAACAGATTATGACAAATAAATCATCTTTCCTGCCATGCATGTGTGAACACAAAACACTCACACTACACGCTGCTAAGATGTCTCAGTAATTCTCCAGCTTTAGTTTAAACCAGTGCAACACTCTGCATGTCAGTTTTGCTCAGTCATACAGAATATCATCTTGCGTCCTGTCCACTGACTTTATTATTGTAATAACACATCTGTGACATGCTGTAATGTCAAGATCCATCATTTCACATCAATGAATGGTTCAACGACCTCACATGACAATCATCAGCCACACATCTGCTTCTATCTGTTTAGCAACATAGTCAGAAAGCCACCGGTTTCATAATTATTCAGAAGTGTATTATTCTTCACTTTCCACATGCATATAAAAAAACAGAGAAGAAAACTACAACAGCTAAAAGCCATTTACAACATCCACCCGCCTTTAGAAATTCATCAGAAGCATTCATTCACGTGGTAGCGAAGTTATATCTACTTATGCATGTACAAATATATATGTTTAATGAGGAAATGGTTTTGACACATCAGGCCTAAATTTCATTAGGCGTTATCCACAACAGGGTTTGCAAACCCATGCAGATGTGATTAAGGCGTGCGCGCGCCTTTCCCTCCGGTTTTTGACAGCCCCGGTGGTTCCGCCCTAACGAGCCGTGTAAACGATCATACATGCGTATGAATTATAATCATACCTCATTTTCCACGACATCGTGATACGCGGGCGGAGGATCAAACCCCCCGGTCCCTGTGCGTCCGCTGTTCTCGCCGTCTCCGCTGAGGCCGGAGCCCGGGGAAGGGCCGCTCTCCATCGGCTCGTAGCCGTATCCGAGTCCCGGGCTTTCGTTGGTGAGCAGCGCGACAGCCTCGTTAATGTCGTTTTTGGCCAGGCGCAGGGCTTTCCGGATGGCTACCGGGTCTGGGAAACCCATGCATAACAGCGTGGTCATATGCTGCTCCTCCTCTGTCTCCATCATGGAAGTGTGTCGGTGATCAGGGCTTCAGTAAGGGGGCACATAGCACAGGCATCTGGCTGTGCACGCCGCCATGTTTACAGTCGGTGGTGCTGCTAGTATCCTGTCACGATGGATTCCCGTCACAGGCGGAGAGCAGCGGGGCAGAGAGCAGGCCACACCATGCCTGGGTGAAGCTGGAGTCTCTGACGACTCTCTGGGGGGTGTTGAGTGGAAGATTTTTCAAAATAAAGGCCTCATTCCTAACGCAATAATGTAATAAAGTTTAATAATGTTAATAAGATAACACGAAACATAATGTCAATATTAAAAAAAATAAAAACATGAAAATATTATGTTGTATAATTGTATCATAATTATTTTATAATATTAATAAGAACTCATATAATCAGTACTAATAACGGTTAAAAATGATGAGTTTAAACGTGCTGTGTTCAGTGTTTTTGCATAATAGGTAAGTAAATTACTCATTACAGTTACCTGTCTGATCCCTCACGTTCAGTAATAATAATATTTAAAATGTGGTATAATGCGCACTTTCTTTCAATCTGTACAATGTACTCCCAAAAGCTATGAGTTGACACATATTTTATATTATTATCACTACTATTATTATTACTATTATATTATATTACTACTTATATTATTACTATTAATAAAGGCCTGCGTGGATAATTATTTTTGTTTAATATTTACAATAAACGGAAGTTCAAATGTATTTGTTATATATACATGTACACACTAACTCAGAAGACATGCCTGACGTATTATTTATTTATTTGTTGTTTTGAAAGGCATTAGAGCGGAAACACATTAAGTATTAATACATTGCGTTTTGCTTCACTAATTTTACATTGACAGATTCCGTAGTTCACGTCACGCAGCCCCACCCATAACTCTAGATATAAAATACATTTTTCTAGTGTATCTGATTTGTACCTTATTGATTACAAACCTCAAGGAACACCATTTTGAAAATAACATGTATTAATTCAAAAATGTATGTAATTAGCATGGATTTTAAATAAAATATTCTAAAGCAAGATGAGGTAGAAACAAGTAACCTAAATACTAAATGACGGATTTATTTTATCTTAAAGCCTGAACAAATGTTGTGCTGTTCATTTCGCTTCACTAGATTAAAAGACGACTCTGTTTCTATCTAATTCTATAGGGTGAATAAAATAAGGAAATGAGGAGTCACGTGATCACCGTAGTCATGTGAGCTGAAAATGGCGGCTACGGGAGAGGAGGCTGCTGCGATGGACAGTATCTGTAGGGTACTTGCACCCCCGACCGACCTCAACCTCTCATCTGAGCCCGACCAGAGGAGAGATGCGGGTTCAAGCGGTGGGGTGGAGATCAAATCTTCTGCACCGAAAAAATCCAGCAATAACAGTGAGTTGCTGTTGTAAAGATGTCAGGCTGTGTGCAAGTCACTGTAAACTGCAGGTTCATCTACTGTTTCACTTTAGAAATAATATTCTATATTCTAGCAATTTTTTTTCTTTTTGGTATATTTGACTTACACAATAACTTATGTGTTTGTGTATTGTGCATCTACTGTTTTAAAGGGCAAAATCTTTGTAACAAAAGTAATGTTTATACGAAATTATGTAAATACATATTTTTACAGTTGTATAAACTGTTCTATATACATTACTTACCATACACATCTGTACATAACTGTGTATATACACATAATGGCTATCTTTTGAGACATAGCCATTATGACTGTTCTATCAGAATCTGAATAACACAAACACACACACACACACACACACACTCAGATTTTGTGTGCGTGTGTGTTTTTGTGTGATTCAGATTCTGATAGCAGAACAGTCATAATGTCTATGTCTCAAAACCTACCTAAACGGCATCTTTGGGCTTCATAGCCATGTTTGTAAAATTCAGTCTAGGCTGGCAGTTTATTAAGGTTTTGAGACACGTTTCAAGTGTTTGCTGTCTGTAACAGATGATGGAGGCGTGGAGACGGCAGAAGAGGCCACTGAGCCGGCTGAACCAGACATCAATGAGCTGTGCAGAGACATGTTTGAGAAGATGGCTGTGTTTTTACAGGGAGAGCTGACTGGTAATGATAACACACAGTCACAGGACAGTGCACAACAACATGTTTATGTTCAATAGTTCAGATATGGCTTTCCTTGTTGATACTTTCATTTTATATATATATAGTCACACATTTATTAGGTTTCAATAGGTGATAACAATTGGGTTTATGCAGCTGAATTATGCAGGTGAAATTTGATTTTATTACATAAATTCATAAGTACTGAATCCATTTGATAAATTGTTTTCTGTAATTTTCAACCTATAACTGATGCATTGAAAACCATTACAAAATTGTTTTGTATGTTTTTACTATGTTTTACTAAATTTTACTATGCTATAAGTAATAAAACATGACTGCATGAAAAAGACTGTAGATCATTTTCTTTTTTTTTCTTTTTTTAAGTAAAACAAACATTCATATAATACAGTATGGAAAAGCCAGTAACATTTTTGGATATCACATCATATAATCTAATGATTTGCATTTAGTAATGTGTAGATTTTGCATGATTTCTAGAGCTGGTGTGTGTATAATTATTATTATTTTATCTGTTTATTCAGCCACCTGTGAGGACTATAAACTCTTAGAGAACATGAACAAACTTACCAGTTTAAAGTACATGGAGATGAAGGACATATCAATCAATATCAGTCGCAACCTGCAGGACCTCAATCAGAAATGTAAGACAACAATATATGAAATAAATGCTAATATGACAATATGTTTAAGTGAAATATATTATAACCACTTTGTTCCACACTTACAACAAGAGTTAGTCTATTAAATATGCCAATATGTGATTGATTTCATTGGGATATAATCAACGACCTGAGGTTCAGGCCTCAGTCAGGACCTCAAGTCATATGTTCTATATAACAATCATTTTTATTTTGTTGTTTCAGATGCCAGTTTGCAGCCCTATCTAGATCAGATTAACCAGATAGAAGAGCAGGTAACAGCCCTGGAACAGGCTGCTTATAAACTAGACACATATTCAAAGAAACTGGGTACGTACAAAAATACAATACACAATTTCAATACACAATACAATGTAAAACAAAATTAAGAAAACCAGTATTTGAAGTATTTTCCCTGGGAATCAAACCCATGACCTTGTGTTGCTAGTGTAGTGCAACTTAACTGCAACTTAGCTGCAGGAACATTACAAACATACTGTACAATTGACATCACACAGCCCGCATGACACAACCCATGCTAAATAGTACAGCAGTTTAATTATTTAAATGTTTGTTTCTGCTGTAAATGCAAAACTAAAGATTCACACCTCAAGTATCATATTCTAAAATCTGTATTGTAGTTATTTTATTTAAAATCATGAACAGATTAATTGTTGTGTTTGGGGGGTTCTGTGTGGTGCATGTTTCTTATCACATACAGCTTTTTTACCATTTGTCTTTATTCACAGAGGCCAAGTTTAAGAAACTGGAGAAGCGATGAAAAACGTGTGGCCCGGGTGAGAGCCGGACTGAAAGTAGCTGGGATTGTCAAAGCCTTTAGTTAATGCACTTAGCAGAAGGAATGTTAGGCACAGAACTCGCATAATGTTGATTGGAGATTTAGGTTGGAAAATCTAAGCAAGATGGCAAAGGGCAGGAAAATGAAGTTGGACATGCTTGCGAGAATCACATTAAAGCATGTTCATGTTAAAATAAATACTTCAGACCTATTCATGTTTTCAGTTTAGATTCTTAGTAATTCAGAAGGCATGAATTACATGTAAATACAGTAACGGTATGTTTAAAAATTCTTGTTATGTGTTGCTAAGAAACACTGTTTAACACTTATGTCTGATATTAATCAGTTTTTGGCTTTTTCAATGCGTTTGCTGTCATGAAAAGCAAAAGTTTTGTAAATGTCTTTGTATTGCTGTCTTATTATTTTCAAAAGCTTTAACAAAAAAATTCAATATGTGATCTTTTTGAATAAACGATGCAAACAGTGTGAAGTGGGCGTTCTTGAATATGTTAATCTCTACAATCTTGATTATTGGCGGTCAGTGACAGCTGATATTTGTTGTGGACACTGCAGTGGTTCTTTATGGATTAAAACAGCTCTTTTTACATCCAGCAGAGGGCAGCATAAGCCCACACATCTCATAGTCTGGCAACCTTTACCCTGATTTTGCCAGTAAACCATGCTGATAGATTCAGAGCCATGTATGGTGAGGTGCTTATCCAAAGAGATAGCAGCAGATGTATTGTGTTGAGTCTCCGATGTCAGAATACCAAAATAATCAACACGAGGGACACTTTGTTTGCTTAAGAGAACTGTATCCTTGTTTTCAATATTCAAGACACAAAATACAACAGTATGTCATATATTTGTTCTTGACACAAACTGTTTTATCCTAGATAAAGGTTTAGATCAAAATTTCCTAGGGAAAAGTTATTCTGTTTACCAGCAAATATATTCTCACTCCCTTTATATATTTACTTCATAAACTCAAACATTCTTGACACATAAACACAAAGACATTAAGCCAAACTGGTTTAAAGACGTAGTAACTGTTAAGACCTTATTGGAGTTACCAAATAAAGTTTTAGGTCTTGTCTTAATTTTACTTAATTTCTTCCAGAGAATGACTTGTCTAATGCTGCTGGGGAAACTGCCTGTGATTGCTGCTATTCATAACTTTTGCTTCTCTATCACCATCTATGTTTTAAACATAAAATTGCAGGTGACTTTACATACTTTTCATTTGGTGTTAAATTCAAATGAAGCCAAACTGACATTACCTGAAAAATCAGACTGACAGCTCAAATTATAAATCATTATTATAAACTTACACTTGTAAATCGTAGTAAGAAGAGGAGACAGTTTTGAACACTGATATGCTTTGTTGCTGCTCAATAACTCATTTTATGTTTATTTTTAACCAAAACAGTTATGAGCTTTGAACTCATAATTGGAGAAGTTGAGTCATTGTACACTTATTTAAATTTTATTAAGCATAAATATGTACGGCACGTTCATGGCAGTGTGAGTGAGTGTCTAGCAGTTCAGTATATGACAGACAGGTTGGAAACTGCTGCATGTGTTCTGACCTTTAGCAATTTCAAATGACACATCCAGTCCACAGAGATTAATATACTGGAACAACAGCGTGTGTTGGGGTTTACTCAGCTATAGGCTGGGGTTACATTTGTTCCCGGAAGAAGTCTAACTTGACATGTCCTGCCTTTTGGGACATATTAGGATGTCTTTATTTGTGTGTGTGTGTGTTCATATGCAAACGTTTCCTAAAACAATGTATGTCTCATTTGAAAGTGTTGGTAGATCACAGAGAGGTTTGTGGAAATGCCTGTGACTAATGACTAAAATGTTGTAATTAGACACCGGAATGCTGCTTTAACAATTATTTAAAAGCAAAGGAAAAGTAACTAGACACTGTGATTCATTTATCAGAATTTCCTCGTGCAGTTAGATTTATGCTGGATCTACAGAAGAGTGAGTTTAATAATAGAAGATGCTCATTGGTTAGATTGGTGGGACCTCCCCCCACCCCCTGTCTGCTGATTTCTCCAGTTTCTGTTTTTTTGTTTTGTTAAAACGAACAAAAATCGGTTGTTGAGCAAGTACATAACAGATCAGTATTTGAAACTCTCCTTACCTCACCCCAATTCACAATGGTAAGTTTATATTAATGACATAATTTCAGCTGTTGGGTCAGATTTTGTGGGAAATATCAGTTTGACTTCATTTGTCTGTGTGGTTATGTCATATCAATAAACAAACAAGAAAAAGATCTGGTTAATATGTCGTGTCTGGGTGCTGAGGATGGAGGGCCCTTTGTAGCTTTTCCTATAGCAGTTGATACCTATAGCAGTCATATAGCACCTACATTTTAAACTTGTCATACGTGTTATACGCCATACGTAAAAAATAACTGCAAGTAACTTGATAGAGAGGCAAACGTTACATATATCAGCTCTAATATGTAAGTTAGTTTTAAATACAGAGCATGTCTTTCACAAACATCTGGCATGTATCTGTAATCACAGTAATAGACATTTTTATGTTTAGATGGTTTGCCCTCATCTTGCACTTTGTTTTAGTTCCTTTGCCAAAACCCTCATAAAATGGTCCTAAAGTTTGGGGGCAAATCCCGGCCAGAGAGGCAGAGGTCACAGAAACAGCCATTTGTATGTGGATATAGTTGTTCTCTAAATCACATTTTTTGACATGGCTAATTATAAGCCCCAGTTAGAATGTGTAATTAGTGTTGAGTGATGCTAATGCTCTGCTTGCCTCCAGGGCTTTTAAGTGGGCTAACCTGGTTCACTTTACCATGCATTGCTTTGAATTACTGTCAAAACTGTGTTTCTTCCGTCACTCAGGACTAACATATTAAAACACCTATTTGCTTTACATATACGTACTTAACACATATGCTATATAATAACAGACGAGAGCTTTCTGCCATACAGCACAAAATGACCCAATGCAGTCTAATAAAATCGAATTATACAATGTAAAAAGAAATTAAAAGTCTAATCTCATGTGCTTTCTGATCTCCATATAAAAACATTTCAGGTTGTGGCTTAATACTGACACATTCAAACAGGTGGAAAGACTGCATTTCAGGAAAAAGAAAAAGGTGATTTATCTAAGAGAGGAGCCACTCTGTGTTGCAAATGGCTGATGGCCCAAATGAGCCACAGAAAACACATCAGTGTACCACAAATGAGACATGCATGAACTCCTCCAACCTCAATTCTTCACAGATGAGCTCAGAACGAACAGAGAGCTCATAAAGTCGCGTGCCGTTCATGAATCATTCACAGCAATTATTCCTGCGATAAAGTGAAAACATGCTCTTTGCATCATCATTCACTTTGTATCCACGGTGTCTTCAGTTCAAAATACAATATTCATGTTCTGTTAGCAGCAAAATAATGCACTTTAAAAAACAAAACAATTTTCAACATGTTTTTTAATTATGTCAAAGACAACCACCCATAAATATTGGTTTCCATCATGCTTAACAATTATTTTGGTTGTTTTGCACAAGCCCACATTTGGTTCCCCATGTCGTCTCAGATGTATGACTCACCATCCGACAGTTGTGTTTCATTTAGGACAAGCGTGTTCCTAACAATATGCTTTCCATTTTTTTATCAGAATCACTTGTGGCCCAGAACCTCTAGAGAATATTGAGCAATCTGCCCTTTTCCCGTAAGTAAGAAGAGTCGCTAAACAGAATCAGCACTCAAACACAAAGAAAACCATGAAACACCACAGACAGAAATGCAGAAAAGTCCAGAGGAACCAAAAAAGCACTGTAGACTTTAACACTACATCGAAATTAGGCACCAAAATAGACCTTCTTTGATTGAAGATTAGGAACTCTCTGGAATTTTGCGACTGAATGTTTGAGTTTGTGGTCAGAGAAATTCCTGGTTTTCCTCCGGGAACGCTGAACCCTAAGAGCCCACAGAAGACTGCTGGTGCTGAAGTAAATAAACATGCATAAATCTAAGATCTTCTCTAGTGAGGCTGTGAGGAATTTTGTGTGCATGAGAGTGAATGAATGAGCGTGTGTGAGAGAGAGGGATGTTTGTAAGCAGTAAATGTGTTTGTGTGTAGGAGTTGGGCGGTTGGATGAATCTCTTTGATATCTTTATCTGAACCCAGAGAGAGTTTTGGAAAAACGAACTGGAATGTTTGGACTGATACACTCAAAAACATCCTCAGGTGCTTCATAGTAATCTGTCAATATGTGCTACTTTATCTGGACAAAACTCTTTCAAACTGGGATCATATGAATGATTCTTGGACGAATCAACAGGAAAACAGCAGGTCTGTTTTCCACCAGTCTTTATAATCTATCAATCCATCAATTTGTACAGACTTTCATTGTTTTGCATCAGTTTTAGGGAGAGCTGCAATGAGCCAACAGAAAGTAACAGAACACCATGTCTCTGTCTGAAATCCTCCATATT